>BHEV01040248.1:0-19572 GCA_004319985.1 Emydocephalus ijimae | reverse complement strand
GCCTGCAGAGTTGCCCCTGCATGGCCCCATGGGAGTCTGACAATCAATCAGAATACAAGCTCAAATTCAAATCCCAACAGAAGGCATAAAACCAAGGGACTCTCAGCATCTCTGTCCTTTTTTTCTGCCCAGGAACCTATTCTGTTCATCAATAAACCATATTTTCAAGCAGTTACCATGTTTCCAGAGTCTTTCTTCCCCACTTGGAACTGGACCCAGAAGGATATTTCTTCCAGCAGTACTTTTTGCCTTTCTTCTTTTATGTATTGTTTATGGTATTAAGAATAATACCAGACTATACTTATTCTATCATTCCACTGTTTATAACAATGTCAAAAAATGAGACTTGCACTGGCAAATATAGATTCTGGGAAGTGATCCCTCTGTTGGCTACATTTGGACTTCAAGGGTTGTAGAATTTCCACATTCCAATTTTCCATTTCATGTTCTACATGGCTTGCTTTTACTCTGTGATGAAATGCTGGCTATGCCTATGAAATAAAAGTGGATAATTACAAAACTTCCATTCTAATAATGTGGCCTGCACTTCTAAATGCATGTGCGCCAGATTTAAGCTTCAACTTTTAAAAAAAATATTGGGATCGCAAAATCATTTAAAAAAAAAAAGAAATTTCATTTTTGTTTTCTGATAGACAATAGTTCAGCAGGAAATACTCCTAATAAAAGAAGTGTGAACCAGACAGAATATTTTTGTCATGTATTTGACTTTCTCAGCTTTTGCGGGGCTGCAGTGGCTCACGTGTTAAAACGCTGGGGCTGCATACCGCTGAGCCCACCAGCTTGGCAGCTCGTATTCCCATGAGCGAATAAACCACAAAGAAACAAGAAAGAAGCCTCTTCTGATTGCCTACCTGCATTCAGGCATCCCGTGGGTAAAAATAAAACCGCCTGAAAATATCACTTCCCAGCATCTATATTTGCCAGTGCACGTCTCATTTTTTGATATTGTTATAAACAGTGGAATGATAGAATAAGTATAGTCTGATATTATTCTTAATACCATAAAGGTATTAATACCATAAAGGTATTTCACAAGGGTAGCCAACCATCTCGGTGATCCCTGGCTAATGTGCCATACGCTAAATAAATAAATCTCAGCTTTTATCACATTGATTTTACTTAAGGTAAGAAACGCATTTTCACAGTCCCTAGCTCAATATAAATGTTATCTGACAGCAGGTCTTTGCAGCACAAAGACCTTTGGTGTTCAGAGTACTGTAAGGTAATTTTAAATAAAGTATTGTTTTATCATTTTAGTACCAATAGAATGTACACAGATACATACAAAGTAAACATAAAAGCACTGTATGCTATTAAAAACATTCTGATTCCCATTCTAAATAGCTACTTAACTCCTTTCCTTTGCATTTCTTTCCTCCTTAGCTATATTGTGGAGCCAAGCCCTTTATTTCTAAACAGAACACCCGCACACCAAATGTCTTTCATTCTTCTCTGGGCACCATTTGAATAAAGATAATGCTGGAAGAAGTACAAGTGGCGATATAAAGATAGATAGATAGATAGATAGATAGATAGATAGATAGATAGATAGATAGATAGATAGAGAGAGAAAGAAAGAAAGAAAGAAAGAAAGAAAGAAAGAAAGAAAGAAAGAAAGAAAGAAAGAAAGAAAGAAAGAAAGAAAGAAAGAATCAACTAATACAATATGGAGATTGAGACTAAAATAGGGATATGAATTCTGTATGATCATTATTTTCAGTTGTATGTTGCAAAACAGGTTAAACTGCATGAAGTTAACCATACAATAAGAAGTTCTACAAACTAATGTACCATACTCTCTTCTATGAAATTCACGATTGCACCAGTCTGTTGGAAGGAAAATCCATCTGGTTCAATTCCAAGCTGAGAGAAAGATGCTGGAAACAACACAGAGGCTGATTGGAAAGAAGTTTATTGATGAAGCAGAAGCACCAACTTTATGTGATTCTGTGCAGCTGACAAAATGGAGGCGAGGGTGGGTTTTATATCTTATTTGGGCTTTGTATTTGAACTTCCTGTTCCTGTGCAAGAACACGTCCTTTAATATTATATTGGCTGTTGTCAGAATCCTATTGGGTCATATTGGGGTTATATAGGGGTCTTAGCTGGCTCTATAGTTAAAAGAGGAAATGCAAATCTTAGGTGTTTGTCTGAGCTAATTTTATCAACCTTTGGCTTATTGTTTATCTGAGTTCCCAGGTTTCTATGACTTTGAAGTTTGGACTGCTCTGGGGGTGGTGCAAAGAAGGGGCTTGTGTTCTAAAAGGGTGTTGGGAAATTCCTTTCATCCTGTTTTGGATCTTGGGTGAGGGCCTGCTTTCTAATCCTACCATTCTGCCAAGGAGTTTCAAAATATCCTGTCTTAAATGAATTTCTGCCTGCACTATTTGCTTTGCTTATGAATAGAGCTATCTAGATACTTGTCTTCCTCTTTCAATAAGTTCTTTATCTTTTAAGTGTTGGCATCTACTATGGGCTGCTTTCTATCTTTAAGAGCATGTTTTCCCACTTCTCCTTTAGGGAAATATAATATTCGGTCTTTTTAATATTTCCCAACATATTTCATTCTTCTAGGAGGAGGGCTTCTCACAAGTCTAAAAGAGTGGAGAACTGTATTTTTATGTCCAGGGGTCTGTAAAGTATAACAGGTATAATAAAATGCAATTGCCTGTGAACTGTTGAACTATTCTTAATTATGTGAGAATCCCCCTGCAGAACTCCTGGGAGAGGAGCTTACAAAGCTTTCTGAAGATGAGTTTTTGGAGCAATCCAGGCATTTACTGCTGTGGTGACTCCAGTTCCATTGATGCAACACTTTCCAGCTACTTCAGAGTAATCAACCTTAGCAGGACAAGCCATGGCTAGGAGTTTGGGAGTTCCACAGTAAAGCCTAAATTGCAATTTTTCCTTTTGTTTTCAATGCAAACAAACACCTCTTTATCCTGTCTATGTCCATAAATTCTATGATGCTATAATCCAAGGAGGCTGTTTGTGTGTGTATGTGTGTGTGTAGTGCAACAAAAGGCTGTAAAATATCTTCCCCTTGTTGTTTCATCCATGCCTTAATTTTTCAGATCACCAGATGATTAACACACAACACAGAAACAATACTTAAAAATTGTATGTTATATTTTGTCTTACTAATTCACCCTTCAGTTCATCAGAGAATCCTTTCTGAAACTGGTCAGTCAGGGTAAAATCATTCTAATGCACATCTCTGGCACGTACTGGAAATCAGCTATATAATCATAAAGTTGATGATTTCATTGTTTCAGCTTGCAAATCACCCAATTTGCTCTTCTTCTCTTAATTAAATCACCAAAAGCAAGTGTACTTTTTTCATCAAGTTATGATACTTATCCAACAATGCAACATTGCTCTCAATGAAGGGCATAGTCTATCTGGCTGCCCCTTCTTCCAGCAGATTAGGAATAAAGACCAACCTGGGATTTGTAGGAAATTCCATTGGCCAGGCTGTCATAAACAATTCATACTATGTTAGTGAAAGTCAGGAAATGATCTAGGAGACTGGAGCAAAACCTGGTGGGTAGCAAGTTATGGGACCACTACTGCGATAATCTAGCCCACCCTGCCTGCTTAAACACAAACAAAAGCCTAGCTGATATGGTTAAAAATTCAGATACGTTATTTTATCTATGTCCATCATGTTCTCCTAAGCTAAACAAACTGAGCACCCTACCTGACAGAGTTAAAAGCATAGAATCACTCATTCACTCAATAGAAGAACGCTTAGCAACATGTTTTGAAACAACTATACAAGCAAGCCTAATTTCTCTTGAAAAAAAATACAGCACAGATAAGTGAGTACCTATCAGCTCAAAATCAAATCCCACAACAATTACAACTACTACCTCAACTACAATCACAACTACAACCAAAAATAACCACCAAACCACAGCCACAGACAATTACTATCCCTTCAAATAATTCCACAAATAATATCACCTTACTCATCAGAGACACCATGGAATGTGAACAGAAACGTCCAAATGCTACCTTATTTGGTCTTGAAGACACCAACGAATCAGATAACATCACCAAAGTTTGTGATATCATAAGCAACTCAAATACAACAAACATATTTCCTGAAGATATCATTGAAATAACCAGAGATGGCCCTGAGTACAAATACAATGACAGCTCTGTGGCCCCAAGATTGTGTAGAGTTGTATGCAAAAATGAGCCCAGCAAACGCATGTTCATTCATACAATAAACGCCATTGCAAAAACCATTTCCAACCACAAAAAACTTCGCTCAAGACCAGACTTATCCATACTGCAAAGAATCTGCTCCTGTGAACTCTGTGCAAAACTCAAAAATGGTCTAGACAATGGAGAAAACGACCTGTACATTGACTACAGAGCTGATTGCATCAAAAGAAAGTCACACAACCCACAACTCCACATCCAACCCGACCCTATCCAATCCAACATCCAACTAGGCATGCAGTACCTCTATTCCAACAAATCCAAAATCCGCAGAGGAGGTGCTGTTGCTATCTTCTATAAAAAGTCCCTACATCTAAAAAACATCCAAGTTACCCAGGAGCTTGCCATTCCTGAAATCATTGTCTGTGAACTGTCCTTAAATATCACATTTTGATTCTTACTATGTTACAGAGCCTTAACGAATGTACAACTGAACCCACACATGCAACCTTCTACAATGCAGTAACAAATCTGGGACTAGAACAACTAGTAACCAACAACACTAGACTTAACAACTGCCTCAATCTCATCTTCTGCAATAGTTTGAATTCAATTTACAGAATACAAATTAAAGAACCCCTTTCCAACAGTGACCACAACATGATTGACTTTTGTCTCAACATACATCCACACAAAAATCATCATAACGACGGAATCCCCAATTATAACTTCAAAAAAGGCAACTATGATCTTATAAACAACGATCTCTCATTCCTTGATTGGCAATTTCTATTCTCTGGATACAATACTGTAGAAGACCATTACAACATATTTTAACTCGAAGTCAAAAGAGTCATCAAACTATATGTACCATTAACAACTCCCAAAACCAGAAAAAACAAATTACCCCAAACAATAAGGAAGCTTCAATCCAAAGAAATCACTTTGGCAGAAAAACAAATCTGGTCACGTTGCCAACTTCAAAAGCTGATACAAAATTTTATGCCACCAGATAAAAACTGAATGCACCAATTATCACATTAAACAAGAAGAAAACCTATGCACCAATTCCACCTGAGTTTTCTACAATTTTGTAAACAACAAACTAAAAGACTCCAGTTCCATCCCACCCCTGAAAGGACTTAATGGTAAAGACTGCAAGGATGACACTATTAAAGCCAACCTCTTTAACATATTCTTTGGCTCAGTATTTGTAAACAGCAATGGATCATGCCTAGTATTTCCTAGTTGAACCACAGGCAACAACAATGATCTAATACATATCGATCTTACAGAAGACAATGTTGAAAAAGCACTATGCAATCTAAAACCATCTCTATCTATTGGACCAGATGGAACATGTGTNCCATCTTCAAAAAGGGAGACCCCAGCCTAATCTGCAACTCTTACACTGCTAAAACATATGGACTACACAACTCGATCAGGGCAAAGCAATAGACGCAATCTACATAGACTTCTGTAAAGCCTTTGATTCAGTGGTACACAACAAACTACTACTAAAACTAAAATCTTACGGTATCTCTGGACACCTGCATAATTGGATAGAAGCATTCCTGTCAAACAGACAACAAATGATCAAAATTAGGAGCATCCTATCAATTTCTGTACCTGTCAACAGTGGTGTCCCCCAAGGCAGTGTTCTAGGACCAACTCTTTTCATACTCTACATAAATGACCTCTGTGGTCATATCAAGAACAACT
The DNA here is from genome assembly GCA_004319985.1 of Emydocephalus ijimae. Classification (NCBI taxonomy): domain Eukaryota; kingdom Metazoa; phylum Chordata; class Lepidosauria; order Squamata; family Elapidae; genus Emydocephalus; species Emydocephalus ijimae. Next base: position 13,659 of record BHEV01040248.1, on the reverse strand, counting down.
GCATTCTCTTCACTGATGATGTAAAGCTATTCAACAGACAATACTGCTACCCTTCAAAAAGACCTTGACTATGTATCAGAATGGTCAAACAAATGGCAACTTCAAATCTTAACAAATAAATGCTCTGTCCTACATATTAGCAAAAAAATAAATAAATCAGAAAATAAAATTCAAGCTGAATAGTCAAGACCTTATCCAAACTCTGTCAAGGATCTTGGAGTACTCATCTCAAATGACCTAAGTGCTACTCATAACCAAAAAGGCATTGAGTCGTTAACCTAATCTTACGTAGCTTTTTCTCTGGTAGTATTACACTACTAACTGGAGCATACAAAACATTTGCTGGACCAATACTTGAATGCAGCTCATCAGTCTGGAACCCACATTACGTTTCTGATATTAACACAGTTGAGAAAGTTCAGAAATATTTCACAAGAAGAGTTCTCCACTCCTACTTGTTCAGAATACCTTATGCACCAGACTCAAAATTCTTGACCTAGAAAACCTAGAACTATGCTGCCTTCGGTCCAATCTAAGTATAGTATATAAAATCATACATTGCAATGTCCTACCTGTCAATGAACACTTCAGCTTCAACCATAACAACACAAGAGCAAACAATACATACAAACTCAAAGTAAACTGCACCAAACTTGATTGCAGGAAATACGACTTCAGCAACAGTGTGGTCAATGTCTGGAATACTCTACCTGACTTTGTGGTTTCTTTCCCAAATCCCCAAAACTTTAACCTTAGACTTTCTACTATCCTCACCCCTTTCCTAAGAGGTCTGTAGGGGGTATGCATAAGTGCACCAATGGTGCCTACCGTCCCTGTCCAATTGTTTCTTTTTTTCTTATTTGTATCCGTTTCATGTATTTATAACCATGTTTATACTTATACATGTTATCTTATAATTGCTTGACAAAATAAATCAAGAAACAATCAAGAAATATGTCAGCAACAATCAAGAGAAATGAGTGGCATCTGAGTTAAATTTCAAAAGTTGTTGCAAAGGGTCTGAAAATTTATGCCAATGTGATGTTTCAGTTTTTTCTTTTTAATACATTTACAGACATTTCTAAACTTCTGCTTTTACTTTATCATTATGGGATACTGAGTGTAGATTAATGAGGAAAAAAATGAAATTCAATCACAGTAGAATCAGGCTGCAGCATAACAAAATTGACTGATGATTCTACTGTGATTGAATTTCATTTTTTTCCTCATTAATCTACACTCAGTATCCCATAATGATAAAGTAAAAGCAGAAGTTTAGAAATGTCTGTAAATTTATTAAAAAGAAAAAACTGAAACATCACATTGGCATAAATTTTCAGACCCTTTGCAACAACATTTGAAATTGTTTTCTTAAGTTTTCGCGGGTACTTACATGTATGGCATTCAGCTTAGTTTGGGTATTTTCCCACGTCATAGTAGTTGTGCTTTTAAAGTTGTAGCAACATTTCAGCAGAATCTCATCTGCCATCATCAGGCTTCTGTATAGTGTTCATACATATATATATATGTATGTTTTCTGAGGTTCTTCAGACCAAGCCTGAAGATGATGAATGAGACTTCATCGACACGTTGCCTAGATACTTCCAATCTTACACGGGAGAAAACCCGAATAACCAAAGATATATATATATATATATATATATATATATATTCACACACACATATACATACTTTGTGTGTGTGTGTGTGTGTATGTATAAAAACTAATACAAAAAAAAAAATCTAAAAATGCAAGAAAGGAAAAAAAGTAATACAAAAGGAAAATGATACAAAATATCTTTCATCTTCTTTACAGCAATACACTGTGTATATAAGTATAACTTATGCATTAGTTACAATTATACATTTACTTCTTACTCTATGGTTACAACATGACTCATCTTTCTTTAATCTGTGCTGTCTAATCAAAAACCACAAATAACTACTTCATTTTTTTCTATAGGGAATTTCCAATCAGAAATAAACATAGTTAATCTTTTCTCTGATCAAGGAAGTTAATTCTCACGAAGTTCCATCAACTTCAACAAAGCTCCCCCCTCCCCCAAGTAAAAGCTTGTAATAGCAATAGAAAACAAAATACATTTTCCAGTATTTAGCCATTTTTCCTGGTATTTAAGTAGAAATATAGTACTGACATTCTGAACAATTTACTCAGAGAACAGACAAAAGCCCTCTTCAAATTCCGAGTTCGAGGAAAAAAATTGCAAACTGATTTCTCACCATGGCAACACAGCAGCAAGCTAGAGGAAGCAAGATAAAGTTGGAGGAAGAAAGATAAGTTGAAGAGAGTTTCCTAAACATAAAAACATTTAGGGACTGGAACAAATTACACAGGAAGTTGTAAAGTCCTCATCAGTAGAAGTGAACTTCTTTAAAAATAGATTATTAGGTAAACATATGTCAGACTGTTTTAATACTGTTTTGTACAGTGCAATAAGTAAGATTATCTGTTATAGTATTGCACTAGAATTGAAGAATGGGACGACAGAGAATGAGGTGGCTGGATGGAGACACTGAAGCAGTTGGTGTGAGCTTAAATGAACTCCAGAAGATGGTAGAGGACAGAAGAGGCCTGGAGGAACATTTGTCCATGGGGTCACAATGGGTCAGGCACGACTTTGCAGCTAACAACAAATATGTAAACAATAAAAAATTATATCAAAAAAAGTAAAGTGAGAAGAGAGGATAGCCACAACAATATTCTTTCTCCAGAGCTCAAGGCTAAGTCGCTGGAGTTTGGAGGGGAGTGACTGGACTTGATGGGAGTTCAGAATGGAAGTGGATTGGAGAGTGTTCCACTTTGGGTCATCAGGAAGAAAGTTGTCAGTATTCAGGCAATCATCTAATTAAATCATGATTCTCCAGCCAAACATCAATAAACTTCAAAGGATTCATTAGAGGCAATATACTGGTATTACCCTGTATGAAGCCAACTCTGGCATATGTAATTTACAGTCATCTGTGACCCTGTTTCCCCTCTTCCCCTCTGGGTGTCTCATAAACCGGATTCTCCAATTGAGCACGTTCACAGGCTGGGTGTCATCATTCACGTTCTCCAATTAAATATATTCGCAGGCAAAAACTCTGGTATTTTAGTTACTGCCATGATTCAAGGCTGGCTGGACATTTGGGGTTTCTAAAACCCTCCATTTGATGTGGCATCAAGTCTGGTGGTAAAAGATGAAAGCCAATATAGATAAAAGCTAATTATGTCAAAAGCTGCTCTACCTGTGCGGCGATGAAAATGTGACCAGGAAAACTGCCAGGTCTGCTGCAAACCATAGCTGATCCCAGCCACCCTGGGAGGAAATAACAATGGACTTTATTGTAGAACTTCCAGACAGCGGGGGTGGGATACAGTTATCTTGACAGTGGTTGACCTCTTTTCTAAGCAAGTGCATTTTACTGCTTGCCCTGGATTAGCTTCAGCCAAGAAATCAGTGAAAATGTTCGGTAAACAGATTTAGAGACTTCATGGAGTGCTGCCACAGATCATCTCAGATAGAGGAGTACAGTTTATCGCTAAGCTCTGGAGGGAATTCCTATGGTTTGTTGGATCCTCGCAGGGGTTGAGTTTGGCTTTTTATCAAAGCACAAATGTGGCCATAGAACGAACTAATGCAATGGTGGAACAGTATCTGAGGTGTTATGTGGACTACCAACAGAACAACTGGGGTGAGTTGCTGCCATTTGCTGAGGTGGCTTATAATAACGCAGTCCATAGTAGCACCGGCTTAACCTTGTTCCAGATTACCAGTTGAATGGGTTTTGTGCCAATGCCTGAACTGCCTAGAAAACCTCCCACCTCAATGTCCTTGACTGAATGGATGGACTCCTTAAAAAATGGGTGGGAGAACACCAAACACGCTCTTGCCCAAGCTGCTGAGAAATACAAAGGTCAAGCAGACAAACACCAGTTCCACAAGCCCTTTCAAAGTGGGTGACAGAGTCTACCTATCGACTGAATATCTTAGTCTAAAATTGCCCACAAAGAAACTAGGTCCCAAGTTCTTAGGTCCATTCCCTATAGCAGGGGTCTCCAACCTTGGCAACTTTAAGACTAGTGGACTTCAACTCCCAGGGTTCCTCAGGCTGCTGGCTGAGGAACCCTGGGAGTTGAAGTCCACAAGTCTTAAAGTTGCCAACGTTGGAGATCCCTGCTCTATAGTAAAAGTTATTAACCCAGTAACTGTGCAGCTGAGTCTCTCTTGCTTGCTGTGGGAGGTGCATCCAGTTTTCCATAGTAGCTTACTAAAGCTACCTGTTACTTTCCAAGTAAGACCTAGTGAATGACCAGCACCAAAACTAATATTGGTCCAGGGAGAAGAGCATTACAAAGTAAAGAAGATCCTTGATTCTAAGTTGCATAGGGGCCAATTACAATATTTAATTCAGTGGAAGGGTTACCCTTTGTCTGAAGCCGCTTGGGTAAAAAGTTGGAATGTGACAGCAGAAAGGCTAGTGAAACAGTGTCTAGAGAAATTTCCCGATAAGCCAAAGTGGCCCACTGGGGGAGGAAGAGGTGGTTAGTTGCTGTAATTTCTAACTCCGTCACTTGTTTCATTTCAGGATGTTATCATCGCTTGAGGGGATTCAAACTGTCTGTCCTGGATCCATCTTGAATCAGATTTGGGGCTTCTACAAGGGAGGATGGATAACTGCGAGAACGAAGGTAAAGTGACAAGGGAGGATAGCCACAACAACGTTCATTCCCCAAGGTCAAGGTCAAGTCACTGGAGTTAGTAGGGGAGTGACTGGATTTGGTGGGAGTTCAGAATGGAAGAGTTCAGAATTGGAGAGTGTGAGTTGTAGATCATCAGTAAGGAAGTTGAAAGTTTAATATAGCAGGGGAAAATGCAGGATTTCAGATTCGGGTTTTCCCAGATATGTCAACATGACTTCTCTAACAAATTCTTAGTTGAATGGACTTTATTTCTCAGTGCTGAATTGAGATGGAGAGTTTGGTTGGAACACTGACAGAATATTTCCCTGAAGCAGCTTCTTGGATGAGAAGAGAAATGTTTTCAAAGAAAAAAAACTGAAGAAAGTTCAGTTCCTTTTGGGAATAGTACTCTTGGAATAGTTGCATTTTGGTTCATCCATCTTGCTAAGTACCCATCATGATAATTTTTAAGCCACAATCTACAGCCTTAATGCTAATTAAACTCTGTCTGGCACTACATCAGTCCCAAAGAAATCAAGTTATGGCTTATGATCTATGATCCAGCCATTCTCTGGAATAATGGATTCTTTTTCTTTTTCCTTCTTTCACTCTTTGCTGGTATGATGTCTGTAGTTCCGTTACAGTTTCAAGTAGCTGAATAGTTTATAAATATATTATTCTTAATAATACAAATTATTTCCAGCTATGTGATAAGAAGATAGCTCCTTTCTGTGCGGAAATTATTTTTCTTAATATGAGGAAAATTAAAATACTAGTTCAGATCTTGTTTATTCTGGTCTAACATGCAGACTTATTTATAGACTTTGAAAGTACATAACCAAATATGGTCAAAAGCTATTCAAGGAAAACAGATACATATATTCACACATAGTGGATTTCCAATGTATTATTAAGAACACAGGACACTGCATCTGTAATTCACTATCTTGCAGTCTGTGAAGCATTGAGCAAATTTGCCTACTTGATTGAGCACTGAAAAACTATCGCCATATTAGCAATGTGGAAATTCTCAGGATCAATGGGAAGAGAGGTTTTAATTACCTAACTGCCTTGTAATTTTTAAAAAATATCTGCTTGCTTAATATAACAAAAAGAGGCCCCTAGAGAAATGCTTAAGTATGCAGGCATATGTATGTCTGATACAGTGACTTTCTATTAGCTTCCTCATGGACAATATTGTGCAGTGCCTAATTCTCTAAATAAGTGCCTAAGGTAGGATGATGAAGAGAGGAAGGTAAGATTATGTAACTTAAATGTATGTGTAGCTGGTTTAACAGATGTATCTGTGGCTCTCAGAGCCAAGGATAATGTCCACCTATTCTCCAATCAAAATATTGGCCATCAAAGACCTATTTGGGTTTTTTTACTCCAAACAGATCATAATTCTGCTTTTACTTCTACTAAGGTTTCCCCATATATTTTGTAATATATCGACAATAATGCATCTTTGTTAAAAAAAAAAAAAAAGTACCCTACATTTTATTTAGTTTCTTGGGGTTTCAAATATTTTATTAGTCTATCAAAATATAAAATACAGAAATACAGAGCAAAATTTAGTGTGTTTTTTTAGAATTCTTTACTGGCCAAGTGTGATTGGACACACAAGGAATTTGTCTTGGTGCAAATGCTCTCAGTGTACATAAAAGAAAAGATACATTCGTCAAGAGTCAAGAATCATAAGGTACAACACTTAATAATAGTCATAGGGTACAATAAGCAGTCAAACCATACTAGGAAACAGTCAATATAAATTGTAAGGATACAAGCGACAAAATTACAGTCATACAGTCATAAGTGGGAGAGGATGAGTGATAAGGAGTGATGAGAAGATTAATAGTAATAGTAGTGCAGACTTTGTAAATAGTTGCTGAGTGAATTATTTGTTTAGCAGGGTTATGGCATTTGGGACAAAAACTGTCCTTGTGTCTAGTTCAGAGGTGGTATTCAGCAGATTCTGACCAGTTCTGGAGAACCGGTAGTGGAAATTTTGAGTAGTTTGGAGAACCGGCAAATACCACCTCTAACTGAAGATTTTATCGTATCCTTCCCCTACCATACCCACCACGCCACGCCCACAGAACTGGTAGTAAAAAATTGAATCCCACTTAGTTCTAGTTCTAGTGTCATTTTTGAGTTATAGAGGTACAGATGACAGACTCAATAATTCCTCTATAGATCTGTATCAACAGCTCCGCGGGCAGTTTTGTTAGGATATGTGCAGAGTAACTCTTGTATAAAAAGGATATGCACACAGAAATGGTTTATGAGAACAGTTATGAATAAATATACAGCCACACAGAGTTGAACAAGTTGAATTAATGTTTACTTGAAGAAATAGCACAGTCCAATAAACAGTCCATATCATACATGTTTTTAACAGTCCAGAAATATCCAGGTATAAAGTCTTCTTACCAGTTCCATATCTTTTACAGCACATAAATATCAAACCATAATACAACAAATAACCTTCGATATCAACAGAATATCAAAATAAACAGGGTTAGTCAGTATCAGTCCGTGGTCAGTCAGTATCAATATAAAGAGAGATCAGTGCAAAAGAGAAAAAGAAAGAGAATTAAACCATGATCTATAGCTCTCTCTTATGGCAACTTGTAGCATAATTAACCAACCAGAACACAACATAATACATTACAGTATTTTTCCTTAAAGCTACAAACATATATATTTGTGGTTTATACAGTATATTGTCAACCCAACTGCGTTATTTACATATACATAACAAGTTTGAGCTTTCTGAGTTGGCACAGAAAGAACATTCTTTGTTGTGCTTTTTTGATGATGTTTTTGATGTTAAGTCTGTCACCTTTTCTGTAGACTTCCTCTTTGGAATCATGTAGCTGCTTAAGTTTAGCTGTGAACCAAAGTTTATTGTTACTATATATTCACAGGTTCCTTGTTGGTACACATAAGTCTTCGCAGAAGCTGACATATGATGTTACAGTATCGGTGAGCTCATCTAGGTCTGCAGAGGCATCTTCAGAAACATTCCAATCAGTGCAATCAAGTCAGGCTTGGAATTTCAACTTTGCCTCATCTGACCAAGTCCTCACTGATTTAATTGTTGGTTTCATGATTTTAAGTCTTTGTCTGCAGGCAGGTACAAGGTGAATCATGCAGTGATCACAGTGACCTAATCATGATAAAGACCTATAAGCAGTGGTGGAATTCAAATTTCTTAACAATTGGTTCTGTGGGCGTGGCCTAATTTGCAGGTGTGGCTTGCTGGTCATGTAACTGGGTGGGCATGGCTTGCTGACTGAGCATGGCTAGGTGGTCATGTGACTGGGTTGGGCATGGCTAGGTGGTCAGGTGACTGGGGTTGGTGTGGTCAGGTGGCCATGTGACTGGCAAACCAAATATAAGTGGTCCTCACTTAATGGCCAGTTGCTTAGCAAGTGTTCTAATTTACGACTGAACTCCACAGAGCTACTTGACCTGTTTTTGGTGTTTTGACAGTGTTATATGCACAGACACGCACACACACTTATGACCACTTACAACATCCCACACAGTCTTGTGACTGAGATTTTTTTGTTTTTTGCCAGTTTCCAAGGCCTGGGGAACCCTGGAGAGGTCAGGGCGAGGTCCGGGCAGCTACAAGGAGGGCTGGACGAGGCCCAGGCAGCTACGAGGAGCTACAGGGAGGACAAAGCGAGGCCTGGGCAGCTACAAGGAACTATAAGGAGGGCATGGTGAGGCCCAGGCAGATACGAGGTGGGCTGGGCGAGCCCCAGACAGCTACAAAGAGCTATGAGGAGGGCTGCAGTGAGCTGGGTGAGGCCAACTCAACATCACTTCCTTGCCCTAATGACTAAGTATTTAAAAAGATATACCAAAACAAAAGTTTATTATGTCATGTCCTTAATGCTTAAATAATAAAAAGGTAAACAAAATGATATTGTTACAACATTTTAAAATATTAATCAAAAACTATGACATAACAAAACTTTACAAAAAGCAATGAAACTTAATAGGAACAGGGTCCCATTCTTGCAGAGGTCAGCCAATTAGACTGATGGTCAGGAGGTTTGTAATATTGGAAACTGTGAGGCAACTTCTGCCCTCTGAACATATTATGTTCATCTGCAAGAAGCCCCTTTCCGCCTCTGCTGAACTGACTGCAATAGTTTTAATAATATATCTAGCCTTTTTAATGCTGCAAGGAATTGTATATTTTTCCGGATCTTTTAATACATTTTCTATGAAATCATGATAATCATTAATATTGATTTCATAATTGAAAATTTCACCAAATGCTACCAATTGTTCTTCAGCTGCTCTCCATGGAACCACCACTTCTTCAATGTTCTAATAATGTGGCTCCAAATAATTTAGAAATTTTAATTGATCAGTGCCTTTAAATTGGCAGCTTGTTTTTAAATGTTCGCAATCCATCAATCTTTTCTTCAAATTAGTTACAATGCTTTGTATACGTTTTTCACGAGGAAGTCCCACAAATCGATGATTTTGCATAAAATTTATATTTTTAAAGGTTTCTGAAGTAATTAATTCATCAACCTTTTTTCATATGCACCCTTTTCCTCTATAAGCATTTCAAATGATCTAATTGATCAAGTTTTTCAGCCTTTATAATATCTATGTTTCTCGCCTGCAATGCATTAGAAAGAAGAGATATTTCAGTTAGCATATCAATCATCAAGGCCAAATCAGTGAGAAAATATGTGTTTTCAAGATCAGCAGCCATGCTGGAATATTTTTTATTTGAACAGAAAAATTGATGTAGCGCTGGATAAGCCCACCACACAGATAGGGTTGATCTTAAACTACAGGCAGCCCAGTTTGGTCCAAAAACTCTACCAATTTTTATAATTTCAATCCCAAATTGTTCAGAAATTTTGTTAAGTTCAATTAGGTTCTTATTCGATTGATGGAAAATAGAATATATTTTATCAATAAAAATTTGAAAATGATTGATTTGCTTTATTTCCCTAATAGAATCATCTAAAACAAGTTGCAGATGATGGTTTAAACAGTGCCATATTATAATATTTGGAAACTCTGGCTATCCTAGTGTGTACCCCAGATTTTCTCCCAAGCATAACACTGGTTCCATCAGAGCAAAATCCTATAAAACCCAACTTTATTCAAACTTTCTATAACCAAACAATATATCGTCTCTGCATCTTGTTTATCTAATTCTACTAGTTCAAGGAAAATTGTTGGTGAGAAAGCTGGATCCTCAACTTTTAAGTACAGTATAAGAACAGGTTTGGAAGATATTGTTGAGGCTTCGTCAATTATCAAACAGATTTTGTGAGTTTTCTGAATAATTTTGCTAAATAAATGTTTCCTGATGTCTCTTGCAATGAAATCTACCATTGCAACTGCAGTTCTACATGAATGCAACCCTGTTCCAAAATCTAAACCATTTGTTATTTGTAATTCTGTTGTAATGACGGGGGAGTCGAGTTGTTTGATCATGAACAACTGAATCATGATGATGATCTTAATTGGAGTATAGTCTTGCATTTATATACATTTTTAGTTATCCTCCATCATTGGTTAACTTTGGTTACTGCTTAGCTTTCGTTACTGTTTAGTACAGTAATCCATACAATTAATTATCTCTAGTTAAAGTCTAACATATGTTTACTTCCCCTCTCTAATCCTCCTTTATCCATAGATTAGTGACTTTGTTTGCCTGAGTTGTATTTGCTTGGAAACATTCTTTATCTGAGGTTTGCCATCCGAGATTGGAACATTCCTGCAATCACAACTCTACATATCCTCGTTTTTTATTTTAAATGGAGGATTCAAAGATTTATAAATGTATTGCAACTGTAGAGGGTTAAGAGAGGGGGAAGCAGGAGGAAACAATGTGAATAAATTTGGAATACATTGAATAAAACAACAGGTTGCAATTAGTACAATAATAATAATTAGAGCATAAAAGAAAAACTGCCTGAGCCAAGACCAGTCAGGGAGCCAATTGGTTAGCCACTCAAAAGGTGAGTAATGAGCATGGATATTATTTTGAATGTATGATTGTAAATTGGCAAGCTCATCCTCAATAGTTTTATTCAAAGAATGAAAATGCACAGCACATCTACGGCGTCCAACTAACGTACAGAACCCTCCCTAACGGGCTAAAAGATAGTCTATGGCAAAATGCTGCTGTACCTCTTGATTTAAATCTTCAATTTCATGCTGCAAATCACGAATAATAGCAGCGGTAGCATTGATGGATTTTTCAAGTCTGCAGGTGAGACCAAGAATAGATTGTCTGTTTTCTTGAGCAATTACGCCAGGATAAGAGCTTAGAGTAAGGACTCCTGTAACGGTCCCTGCCAATGCACCGCCAGATGTAGAACCAGAAGACAATTGTCTGTCAATAATGACTTCATCATTACATGTAGGCCCCAGAGAGGAATGCTGCTGTCGAGTTGATGGGAGCGTACCTATTTGAACAGGTAGAGTAAAATAACCTATAGTTGCACATTGATAATTGTACTAATGTGCTAATTGTACTACACATTGTACTAATGTATATTATTTTTGTATTTGTAATTCAGGAAGAATTAGAATGGAGAAATTGTGCAACATTCTATGTCCTAAGTAGGTATAAGGTTCTACCTTTTGAATTTTGTCTGAGGCTATATACAATCCCTGTTGTGCCACAATATCCATTAACTATTTTAACAACTTAGATTCATCAAAATCCGGGGCTGCTATCAATATATCATCCATATAATGATAGACTAAATAGGAAGGAAATTTATTCCAAAAGGGTTGAAAGGCATTATCTGTTCTGTACCTTCATTTGAATTCTTGAAACCCCGCGTTTTGATTGGGCAAAGTGCGGGGTGATCTGATTGGTTTAGCGAGCCGTGCTGATTGGCCCACTGAGAATCTCCCGCGATTGGTGGATGCGAATCACGGGAGATTCAAAGCGATGCCATTGGTCGTGGCCGTTGTGGCTCGAGAATAAAAAGGCGCAAGTTTTCCCTTGGAACCAGTTCGGTTCCGGGGGCTTAAATAAAGAGCTGAAACCCCAGTCACTGCCTCCTGGTCTTCCTTGCCAACGGACCCCACACTGGCGACAAAGGTGGGATCCTAAGGCTGACACCCATCGAGCACGTGTCCGCCGGAAGCAAGACCGACGAGATGGCAGGCATCGCACCGCCCGCGTCCTTCAACCCCGCTAGCGAGGACTGGGAATCCTACACGCACAGATTCCTCATGTTCCTCGAATGCAACAACATGAAGGACGCCACCGGGCTGAAAAAACGAGCCGTTTTCCTGACACACTGCGGGCCCGCAGTGTTCAAGATGGCGAAAGCCCTCGCGAAACCCGCTGACGTCAAGGAGATGGACTGGGACATCCTCAAACCTTTGCTCCACAACCACTACGCCCCTGCCGTGCCCACCCTCATCAGGCGGCACGATTTCAACCAGCGGGATTTCAACCAGAGACCGGCCGAAAGCATCAGCGACTTTGTTGCCGAGTTGCGGAACTTGGGAGGTATGTGTGGATTCTCCGACATGGACGAGGCCCTATGGGACCGAGTCCTCCAGAGCCGACTAATGGCCAAAGGCGACATCGCCCTCGCCGACGCCATCGCTGAAGCCACCGCAGCCGAGGCTACCCGGAAGTCGGCGAACCGCATGCGGAGATTGGACACCAGGGACCGCACTGCGACCACCGACTCAGGACGGGCGACCGAGGCCCAACCGGAAGCAAGTCACTACGAGACCACCACCCACCATGGTGAATTCCACTCTGCCTCCGACACCTCGGACGAGGAGGAGGAAATCCACCGGCTCCAGGCAGGACGCGACCAGAGGAATCGGTGGGGTCATAAGTCGGGGACCGCGTGTGCCGGTTGCAGAGGCGACCACCCGAGATCAGAGTGCCGTTTCTTCGACGCAGTCTGCTGGCATTGCAACAAGAAAGGCCACATCGCCCACGTCTGCCAACTCAAGAAAGCCTACAGCCCCAGACGGCGGGACCACAGCGAGCGGAGACGGGACAGCACACCCCCCAGAGCCAGGGATCGCCCAGCTGATAGCCGGTGGGACCGGAGCGGCCGAACCCGACGAGGCGGAGAGACCCAACGGAGGGAGGAAACCCACCAGACGGTCATCATCGGCCACGCATCAACTACCGACACCCGAAAGGTCTACGTGGAGGTAGGCATCAAAGGCGAGCCATGCAGGATGGAAGTGGACTCCGGGTCCTACCTCTCCATGGTCACCTGGCAAGAAATCAAATGTCTGGTGCCTACCATCCACAAGAAGGGACTGGAGAACCAGAGACTAATCATGAAAGACTACCAGGGAAATCGCATCCCGGTAGTCGGAACCGGACAGTTCAAGGTAACATTTAAGGGCCACACAGCAAAGCTTCCCCTAACCATCATGGACCTAGACCGACCCAGCCTCTTGGGACTGCAATGGTTCACGCCACTCGGCATCGAAGTCACGGGCATCAACCACATTGCCAAGGCCGATTGGGAGCAGCAACTGGCACGGGACTTCCAGGAAGTGTTCGACGGCACCCTAGGCAAGTACCAAGGGCCCCCCATCTCTTTCAGCCTAGACCCTAACATCCCCCCGAGGCGCCTAAAACCACGGCGGGTTCCCTTTGCACTCCAGCCAAAAATTGACGAGCAAATTGACAAGCCGGTCGACGCAGAAACCGCGGAGGCGCAAACCATAGTCACCCACCGGGGAGCCTTCCGATGTAACCGACTCCAGTTCAGAGTCAGCGTGGCACCCAGAATTTTCCAGAGCCTCATGGAAAGACTCTTACAGGGCATCAAGGGGATGGTGCCCTACTTCGACGATGTGCTGGTGTCGGCAACCAACCAGCGAGAACTAGAGGGCCGGCTAAGAAACCGGGCTAAAAGTGAAGAGGGAAAAGTGCCAACTGTACACAGAGCGGGTCGAGTTCCTGGGATACCTCCTTGACC
>BHEV01040247.1:0-26343 GCA_004319985.1 Emydocephalus ijimae | reverse complement strand
TTGGAAGTATCTAGGCAACGTTTCGATGAAGTCTCATTCATCATCTTCAGGCTTGGTCTTCAGCTCTGTGCTTCTCAGATATATATCCCTCTATCTCTCCCTGTCTCCCTCTATCTCAAACACATGTTTTGTTTTTCATAGATATATTTTTGAGATCTCCAGAAGATACCCCAAAGCACTAGTTGTTGTAGTCCTTGAAGCAACTAAAAACTATAACAAAATATTGGAAACTTGCTGTGCAGAAGCTGATAAAGATGTCTGTATCAATGAAAAGGTATTTCACTTTGCATCTTGAAATTTTGTAGAAATAAGTTGTAGCATCTATTAGTGTTGACACTATATCTACATTTTCCCCACAGTTATTCTACTTTTATTTGCAGGTCTTTTTTCATTATTTTCTCCAGTTCTTTCTTTTCTATCCTGTTGCCTCCAGGTACTGCCACCTGCACTACTATGACATATTTGTCTTTCTTATCAATTATTGTTAAAACTGGTCTAGTATTGGTAGGTGTCTATCCAATTTTAAATTCCCAGAGCAATGTTCGATTACTTCATCTATTTTCTGGCCCCACCAGTTCTTGTTTGAGGAAAATGATTTTGCTTGCAGATCTTCCAATGCATCATTGTTCTACTTTGTCAAACCATTGCTTGTAATCAGTTTGTACAATCTTATTGCAGCAGCTAATTAGGTGATCCAATATTTCTTCAGCTTCCTTGGGGATGGCATTTATTATCTGCTGTTCTCTTTTCAATTATGATTTGTGTACAAATATATGTGTTTGTCCTAAAGGCTTGATTTTGTGCAGCCACAATGAATCCCATATCTCTTCAATTTTTCTGCACCTATCCATAGCCTTATAAGTATATGCTTTGCCTACTATTCTTGTAATATACTGGACATATAATATTTTTTCTTCTTATGTCTCTTTTCTATTCTTCATTTGTTCTTTTTTTGTAAGCCAGTTCAATTTTTTCAGTACTCAGTAACCTTTTCTAGTGTAATAGCTTCTATATTTCTTATTACTGCCTTCAGATATTCTGTTAAATTCTCTATATTATTGTTCAACTATCTGATGTACTTGCAACATTGGACCCTGACCTAATTTATTTGGTAAGTATAATCAGTCAATAGCACAGCAAGAAAAGCATGATTCACTGTCATTATTTTTCTGGTCTTTCTATCCAAGACTTCTTGTCCTGTTTGGGTCCAAACCACTATTCCAGCTATGTACTATTCCAGTCTTTAACTTATGACAATACCAGAACCCCAAATTTCTGTTGCTAAGTGAAACAGATGTTAAGTGAGCTTTCCCCATTTTATGATCCTTCTTGACACACTTGTTAAATGAATCATTGCAATTAAGTTAGTAACATGGTTGTTAAGTGAATCTGGTTTTTCCATTGACTTTGCTTGTCAGAAAGTTGTGAACTGTGATCACATGATCCCGGGACACTACAACCATTATAAATATGAGTCAGTTGCCAAGCAGCTGAATTTTGATCACATGCTGCAATAGTCATAAGTGTGAAAAACAAGTCATGTGTCCTTTTTTCTGTGCTGTTGTAATTTCAACTGATCATTTATAAAACTATTGTAAGTCATAGACTACCTTTATTTCCTCCACTGTACTTTAAGAACGTCTTCATTCTCTTGATGTATCCACTTGTAACCTATTTCTTGAGTTCACTGTCCTTGATGTTGTCAGCTTGTAGAATGCCAGGTGTTTGTAATGATCATCTTCATCCATTCATTTCATCAGAGACTCTTGATATTATTTCTTTATTTCAGTTTTCATTATTTTTCAACATTTGATGGTGAGAGTTTGGTCCACTCCAACTCCATTGCAATATCTTGGCTGCATATATGGATAGTGTTGAGGAGCAATTCTATTTCAGATGTTGTTTTTCCATACAGTTACAAATCATCCATGCAAAGGAGATGGAATAGCCTTGCAGATGCTTTGGATGTTTGATAACCATCACCTGAGTTATTCAGTATTCTTGACAGAGAAATCAGTGCAATGACAAACAATAGTAGTGAAAGCGAGATTCCTCTTTTGATATTAACTTCTCCCAATCTATCACCATTGACCTATAATCATGTCTTCCATTGTGCTGTCAATCTTTGCAGAAAACTTCTGATGTTTCCACTAACTCCAATTATTGCTAGGCACTTGATTATCAAATTAGTGTCAGGGAGTCTATGCTATATTCAAGTAAGGCTTCCTTCTCTTGCAGTTTTCGAGAATCACCTTGTCAATTAGGAGTTGCTTTTTTTCTGCTCTACTGTTTGCGCAGTTTCCTTTCTGCTCAGGTGCAAAGAGCTTGAAGGGTGCTCTCTAAGCTTGGCTATTTTCTTGCAATTAGTTGTTGTTTCATTACCCAAACTAGGTAATATAATCAATGCTAGTAATGTTACCTAGTTTGGGTAATGAAATGTCTGCAAGAAAACAAGCTCATTTCAACATTGAGCTACAAATATTCTTATTTATTAGCAAAGAGCATTTTTTCAACTAGATGCTGTTGGATTGCATTAGCTGTCACACCAATTAGATTGGAAATTTTGATTTGTTGCACAGTGAGCCAGAGGTCCAGACTGGATTTGGCATTTTTATCCACCTACTGAATTTTTTCCCAAGGACTTGGGATACACAGATATGAAAGTTTTATAGTGTTAGAAGTATCCTTGCAAGATGTTATCAATTTTGAGTAAGGTTGCCTTTTGCAATATTGGATGGGAGTGAATTTGTCAAAGTCGATGGTATTCAAATGTTGCTTTATGTGTTACATTTACATTCTTTAGCCATAGTCATTCTATTTCTATCTGTTATCACTCTTTTTTTTATCTCTCTCTTCTCAGACTGACTAAAAATGTTTTCTTCTTCTTTTCTTTTCTTTTCTTTCTTTCTTTTTTTTTTGTAACAGGCAACAGAAGCCAAAAAGAAATTCAGGGAAATAATTGAAGAACAGGAATATACTTGTTATAATCTGAAGAAATATGGAAAAGATAAATTACATGCATTGTAAGTCTGGTTTATTTGGGATGTTGTAGGAAATGAACTCCTGGAAATGTGCATTAAATATAACTAAATGGTATAAGACTTTTAAGGCCATCTTGAGTATATATCAATAGGTTTCATGAGGCAATATGTGATCTCTATATGAAACAGATTAAACAATGTAATAGAGTGTATGGATGACCTTGTGGGACAAGGGAAAGAATTACTGCCTAGAAAATAATCAGACGAGAGAAGTGGAAATTCTCAACAGCTTAAGTCAGAGTAAGAAGTTTAGGGATGACCCACCCTAATTGATCAGATGGTTAAAAGCAGTGGCAAAAAGTTTGTACCTTTAGACTCAAAATTCTGTATGCAGCCTTATAATAAAGGAGAATTAGCTTATGTAGTCATGTTTCCTGTCTGGTTTACCTGGAAGAACTGGCAACAGGGATATTCAGAAGAAACAGTGGTACTGAAAATAAGCCAACACTATATCTATAACAATAGCTAAATCAATCAGCCTTTATTTATGAAATATCTTAAAAGGAAAATAGGATATAAACAATGAAGCCATTTTATTGATACGACAAAATTTCAGTAATCATATTCAGCTTTTTATAATTCTTAAGATTTTATTTACCCAGAGACTCAAGCAAGATCAAAATCATATGAAGAACATGGTCTGGGGGCAACAATTTTGTATTTTGACCATTTGAAGAAGATTTATATATGTTTAATAGATTAGTACTTTGCTACAATCAGCCCTTTTAGGTAGTGCAGATAAGAAGCACAAACTTGCAACTTATAAATTCTATTTTTAAATAACAGAGTCTTACAAATTTGACAGAGCTTCTCTACTCTTTTATTTTTACTTTTAAGGAAACTGCAGATGACCCCTTCTGAGATGCTTCATGCTCTTCTTTTCTTTCTGTTGACTGAGATGGTAGTCTAGGCTGCTGTTTCCCAAAATCATTTTCATATACCATTATATTTATTTACTTTTTGAAATAAACAAAAAGATCCCAAATAAGAATGAAAAAGAGACGGAGGGACAACTTCGGGAAAATTTATACACACGGAGAGACACTCACACACACTATATACACACACACACACACACACACACACACACTCTTACGGAATCCATACATAATTTTCTATTGAAGAAGGACATTGATAGAAGTAATCATTTGGAGAATAATCTGGTTAAAATAGTTTATAGTAGATAGATAGTAGAGCTGGATGCAACTAAGTACTTTTAGAACTTTAAAAGATTTAATTATTATTCTGTTAATTTTTGAATCAATGCATTTTTAAATATAACTGATCTCAGGATGGATATTCTTCCATTTTCCAATATTTTCAATAGCCAACTGTACAAGGTGAAAATTACTGCTTACAACCCTTGTACCTCATGTTCATCTACCATATATATATGGTATTCAGCTTTGGGTATTTTCCCACATCATTATAGTTGTGCTTTTAAAGTTGCAGCAACGTTTCGGCAGAATCTCATCTGCCATCATCAGACTTCTGTATAGTGTTCATCTGTGAGTCAGACTTTCACAGCCGTTTCTGTTTTAAATTTGGTACTAGCCTACTCCTGTGGCGTACTATTGGCAAGTCTTATTTCTTATGTTTTCTAAATTATTCTATAAAGATTAGTCATCTTGAAAGTGACTGATTTCTGAATATGTAAAATATTCTTGGGACTGTAAATTTCAAGAAAGATTCCTATTGCTCTTAAAAACTGATGCTGTGCCAAAATCTGCTCCATACATTTTTGTTTTTGTTTAAAAAATATGTTCATGATCCTTGAAAATTTATTTCAGATTTTTTAGCTTACTTTTCATGGCAGAGGGGAGGTTTTTGTTTATTTAGAGTTACAAGATTCTGCTCACTGTTCATATACATCTTTGAAGACAATATTGGTTATTTCTTTTTCTTATTTTGGAAACATTCCCAAGGGAAGAATTCCAACAAAATCCCTTCTGTGGAAACTAAATTCCCTGATGCATAGGGAGCTACTGCTGAAGGAATTATTGTTCACTGAAAGAAAAATAGTTGTATCAATACCAGTGTGATTATGCAAGAAAAGAAACCTAAAGCCCCAAATATGATTGCAAAATAGATTTAAAAATAATACTTTGTGCAATTATGGGGATATCCAATTTTAAAGTGGAAGATTACACGAATATATGATATTGCAATTGCTTGTGGAAATACATGGTAAAAATTATTTAGAATCTGCTTTGAAATAATCCTAATGCTTTCCTTTGCTTTTCTTTCTAGGAAATTTATTGAGACACATGAAAAGTTTGTCAATGCTAATCAGGAAACTATATCCCATATTGTTAAAGTTGTTGTGCACATCTATGAAGAAATCTGTAAGGGAGATTCCGTGGAGGTTTTAGTTGATAGAGTAAGATATACTCATGTCTGCTGCTTCAAATCTAAGATATATAGATATGAAAACTCCTAGAAAGAGGCTCTTTTTGTTTACCTGATTAACTTTATCAAGGTGCTTTCTTTTTCTTTTTTACTAGGCCTTCAAAGCACTCAACCATGCTTTTGAGTGGATAAGACATTTGCTCAATGAACTTTTATCCAAAGTACTGTAGAAAGTTAAGAAGTAGTTTTTTAAATGCTCTGTCAACCCCAAGGATTTTTTTTTTTTACTTTGGTCTTTTTTTCTACAACCATCTTTTGACATTTTCACATTTCTCTGTTGATTTTTCAAATTAAATTTCCTAAATTCATGAAAATTTGGTTCAACACACATATACACAGATACATTATATTATTTTGTTTTCACAACTGACGATTGAAAATGTAAATAGAAAATATATAACATTCAGACCCAGGTTCTGGTCCTCTTTAGGCACTGAAGTTGGCTAGCTGATCTTGGGCAAGTCAATTGTTCTCAATCCCAAACCATCACAATATAACTCTTTATCTGTCAGCTTTTGTTTTGCTACGTAAAGTATGCCAGCACTTTGCACACAAGCAAGTATACAACCAAGCAAGAAAAAAAGGAGGAACAGGAAGAGAAGTAGGACATAGCTGTGATACCACTTTATACAAGTGGCAGAGGGTTGTGTGATGACATAAAATGAGTAGAATTTATTCAGATTTGTGTGGTTCTATTTGCTTTTTACAAAACTTTGACCACCAACCATAGATGGACAAAGACACAAACTAACAAATATGAACCATATTAACACCAACTTCTTAAAAACACAGAAAAGATCTGGTAAACTAGATGACCCCTCATATATACAGTAAATGACTTATATAGTAGTTTCAGGAATGAACTCAAATCCTACCTTTTAGCATCTCTCTAGATGTTTCATCTAGTCATTTTTTTCTAGTAACATCAGCACAATACCTCTGTCTTTGCTTCAGTTTCCTAGAATGAAAGAAGAGAAAGGTTACTTATTCTCTGCAGGATTAAACATTTGCAAATAAAAATAAATAAGCATTGTACATTGTGTAGAAAAAGGCTGTTTTAAGAATTATGTCACATTCTCTACACATTTGAAATAGATTATATCTAATGTGTTGTGTGTTTCCACAGATTTAGTGATTTACATCAAAGCAAAATCTTTTGAAGAGTTACTTATTCACCATTATTAATTTTATTTGGAAAGAAGCCTTGAAAGGGTTTTGCGATGGTCCATAGTTCCTCCAGCTATAACTTGCTTTTCTTCTAAGGACCAATTTCTCTCTCTTCTTACAGATAGCCCTGTCACAATATGTCTGTGAGCACAAAGATGCTATATCTTCTAACATTGCTCCTTGCTGTGAAAAGCCTCTTGTGGAAAGGCCAAACTGCCTTGCTACTTTAGAAAATGATGCAAGATCTCCGGATCTGCCCCCACCATCTGGAGAAATATTAAAGGAGACAGAAGCATGTAAATCTTATACTGAACATAGAGATGACTACAAGGAAAGGTATGGCTTAGAAATTTTCACACTAGTCCTCACTAAAGGCTGGGTCTAGATTGTATAAAATAATGCAAGATACAGTCTTGTGCTTTGAATGTATGGAACAGATCCTACTCCAAGTTGAGATGCAATAAGACAATGGGTATTGGAGAAGAGTCTTGGCAGTTTTCCCCTAAGTATTATTTCAAAACCTTAAAGCAATGGTCCCCAACCTTTCTGGCTTTGAGGACCAGTGGGGTGAGAAGAAGAGGGAATGTTTCCACCATCGCACAAATGGATCTTCATGGATGCACATACTGACCTGTTGCTCATGCAAGTGGAGCTATGCCCACATTTACCTACTGTTTTGTGGCCCAGTTCTAAACAGGCCATGGCCCAGTATTGGGCTGGGGGCCAGGGGGTTGAGGAGTTATTTGAAGAATTATTTGTATCTCATAACTTTATCTCAGCTCTTAAACAACATTGTCTGGAAGGATTTAATTGCACTGTCTGAATTGAAACAAGATGCAGTTACCAGTCGGTTGGATTTTTCACATTGAATGGAGAAATTTTCATTATTCTTTGCTTCAAGTAATAAACTGTTCGGGCAGATGGAGGGCACAACAGTAGGATGATCTAGACATAATAAATTGGAATTAAAAAGTTAATGAATCTCTCTACAGAAATAGTTAAATAGAAAAAAGGATCTAGCAAACTAAACCTGAAAGGGAGAAGCATGGATTC
Organism: Emydocephalus ijimae; assembly: GCA_004319985.1. Lineage (NCBI taxonomy): Eukaryota > Metazoa > Chordata > Lepidosauria > Squamata > Elapidae > Emydocephalus > Emydocephalus ijimae. Next base: position 18,673 of record BHEV01040247.1, on the reverse strand, counting down.
ACAACTGAAACTGAAAAAATATGTGTGTTTGGGTAATTTCAACTGATACCAAAAGAAACAAATAAGTCATACTATAAAAATGCTGGAAGCTGACACACAGCTCTTTTGTATTTGCTCCATAATTTCCAAGATTGACCCAATGTCAGCATTCCAGCAAACGTCCATTCCAACCAGTACCTGTGAGTTTTGAAAGCCATTTTCCACGCTGCCACCCAGAAGACATCTGCAAAGTCTAGAATTATATATAATATAATTATATATTATATAATGATAGTATTTTTCAATGATTACTGAAATAATACATTTCAAGAATATGGAATATATTGTCTTATTTTGTAGCTAGCAATGTTTTTTGATCCAATTTTTCACTTGTTTTAGCTTCCTCTTTACATTAACAAGAAATCATCCTGAACTTTCTAAACTGATTGATCTAGAAATTTTGCATAAATATGACCAACTGTTGGAAAAATGCTGCCAACTAGAAAACCACGTACAGTGTTTGCATACAGGGGTGAGTTCCTTTGTCTCTGCCCAGGGCCCTTCCTATTGGCCAATCCTCAGCTAGCCCAACCCAGCCCCATTGCGACACTATTAATAATTACTCAGAAACTGAAAGACATATCATGCATTGAGACAAGACCTTTATTAAATGTCATATTTAGAATGGAAAATGTCAGCTTCAGGCAATATATGACTGTTTTTTAATTATTCATTTTTTAAACTTGCTTCTTTTGTTTTGTTAAGTTTTATTTTGCTTGGGAAGATGGAAGATTCATTACACCGGAAGTCATTACAATGTATACTGAGTGGAGCAGCTCTTGAAAAATATTTGGAAATCATAACTATTGTAAAGCCAGATATTTTTCTGGTATTTGCTTTTTTCGCTATATTATACAGGTCTTGTGTATAATTCCTGCACTGATTTCATTTCCAGGCCAAATTTCAGGTCTATTTAAATTTTCATGTCAGCTTGTAATATGTCTAATCTACAAAATAGGTTCAAATGATAGGAACATGTGACATGACATTTTCTATGACAGCACTCTATACAAAGGGGATATTTTTAATATCATTTAGTTACTATAAATGACTTTATGATCCTTCTTCAGAATGGAATGAAGTATAAAGACATCTGTATGATATTTTAAAAAAACGAATCACTGAGTACAGATTTATTCTAAAATTATAATGACCAATGAAAGTTTCTAAAAATTCTAAAAATTTCCAAAAACGCTGTGGAAAGAAAAATTCTAGATATAAAAGGAATATATGGCACTAGCCAGATTAGAAGATATTGTTTGTTTGTCCCTTCCTTTATAGTCACATTTGCAAATTTAAATGATTACAGCAAAATTGTTTTTAACAAATCATGATCTTTGTTATTTTTTCCCATCCATATTTTCCTCTAACATGGGGAAAATCCAAAGTTGCCAATCCCATTTTCAACAGTGTTTAATATCTCTTGCCTCCTCCAAAGTAAGAATATATATTTCTCCAACTTTGTCCTAGCATTATTTATATTGCTTCTTCCTAGGTGTGCTCATTGTTATTTTGTGTGTGTGTATGTGTATGTATGTGTATATGTATATAAATATATATATGTGTGTGTGTGTGTGTGTGTGTATGTATATGTACATTGTGTGTGTGTGTGTGTGTGTGTGTGTGTGTGTGTATTAAAAATTGTATTCTCTTTCAGGAAGAACAACTTAAATTATCCATTACTAAGCTTAATGAAGTTGTGAAGAATATTTGTAATAATTATAAAGAAATAGGAGGGTACTTCTTCCAAAACGAGTAAGTTTTTCTTTGGATGATAAATTTTTGATAAGCAGAACCATTTGTGGATGCAAAATTGTTTATATTCAAGGGGATGAAAGAAAATAATATTTCACCAAATGTTTAAAATGTCTTGAGGTTCTCTTGCACCTGTAGTGATTTTCAGTCTTTTTCAGAGGAATATCCAGGAAATTGTAAAAAACATTTCTAAATGTTTACTGCCTATAAATAGATGAGATAATTCAATTGCAACTATGAATCTATTTTTTATAATCCAAAAATGCTAAAATAATAATGTTTTCTAGGTATAAAAGGATTTTAAAATGCACCAAAAGGAGTTTAATAAAATGTCATAAAGCTTTTGGCAACATGTATAAATCATTTAAATTAACATTAAAAATGTAATTACTCAGGTGCTTCTCTGATATCCCAAAGAGAAGGGAATGGCTGAGATGTGTTTGCATAGTCAGATTTTTAGATTTTGTTGAAAGGGAAAGATTGCTTGGATTTTACTAAAACCCTACAAATCAATCCTCGGGAATTCTTTTTTTTCCCTAGCATCCTTTAGTGCTTTTACAAACTTGCTTATTCAAAAGCATGCAACTTTTCTAATTGGCCTTTTCTTGCAGATATTTGGTCAAGTATAGCAAAATTATGCCACAGGCTCCAACTTCTAAGCTGATTGAGTTGACCGAAAAAGTGGCAAAGGTAGCTGAAAAATGCTGCCATTTAGATAGCAATCACCAAGTCTTATGTGCTTTAGAAAATGTGAGTACTATTTCTTTCATATATTCTGTTCCTTTGCTTCAATTCCATTTCTTCCTTAAGTGACACATCACTATGAAATGTCTATAGATGGTCTCAGTGGAATGAAGGGCTATGTGGGCTTCCAAAGCTAAGAGTTTCCCCTGGGCCAATATCTTCCCCTGGGCCAATATCTTCCATACTCTATCGTCAAGTGAACTTGAGGACAGAGTCTTCCACAAACAATAAATTTCTATTAAAAACGATAACACCATAAAACTGAACTGAGAGCAAGCAAAAAAAAAAATTATCAAATATAAACTACTAAGGGATTAGTTACAGGGATCTTCTTAGATGTGTATGAGTGTGATCCTATCCATATGTAATCAAAATATTTTAATGTCGTTATTTCAAGCTGTGTATTCTCAGTGGAGAAATATTAGGTTTTGTTGTCAAAATTCTGATTTTGTCTTTTTAATATTTCATTTATGAATAGTTACACTGTAAATTTACAAATTGGAAACATTAAAATCTCCTGCCACCAAAAAAGAAGCCAACAGATAAAACCTTTCCTGTAAAGCAATTTACTAAGTCAACTCAGTAATTTGGTTTCTTGTTACTATGTTGGAATACAAGGAGACAGATCGACAGACAGTTAGACAGGCAGAAAGAATCAGCAGTTTTCTACGGCACATATCAATTAAAATTTTGTCCTAAGAAGGAAAGTGTAGTTTTAAACACTCAGAGAAAAAAGCTATTAATTTATCTAGACTTGTTTTTGACATACCTTTCATGCAACCCTGTTAGCATCAAATAAAAGCTAACCCTTGTATACTACATGCACAGCATATACTGGTTATATCATGTAGTTGAAGAAGTTCATTGGATTCCCATCCCCCTTTCTCCCTTCTCAGACAGATAAAGTGATAGGATCTATATGTAGCTATCAGGAGGAACATCATACAAACAAACAAATTTGCCATTGCTGTGAATCCTCCTTTATCAGCCGTTGGGAATGTATCAATCACTTAGGACCAGATCCATCCTATGTCCCTCCTCCATTCAAACCTAAAACACTGGATGCCCCTGATAATTTGTGCTCACCTAATGAAGAGACTGTGCAGAAAAGTAAGCAAAGGTAAGAAAACAAATCCTTTTAATCTAATATATTGTTACAGGATATATATCAAACAAGACATGATACTTCATACATCTGCAATTCCTGTGTGCATCTTATTGTATTCTAGGTATGATTTTATTTAGATACCTCCCATATCAATCTCCTTTCTTAGGATATCTCCCTTCTCAAAATGTCTTTGGTGATTTATCTTGCAGCATTTGTTTTCATCCTCTTTTCATCTTTTCTTTTGGTAGAAATTTCTAGTTTCATCAGTGGGAGTTTACACTAAGAAAGTACATAATTAAAAAATTGTGTATATATGCATGGTCAGATTTCTCATCTTTGGAATCTAAAAAATAGTGAAATTGTAGAAGCTCTTAGCTTCAACAGAGGATTTAATAGTTATTGTTTGTCTTGCAGTTTGCTTAGTGACTTGATAAAATCCAAACCTAATATCCCAGATGAAGAGCTTGCCGTTGGAATCCTAGCTTTCCGGGAACTCCAAACAGAGTGCTGTGCAGCTGAAAACAAAAAGGAATGCTTTGACACAAAGGTATACCTTAAACAGGAGAATGCATGGGGAAAGTTTAATAAAGTGTTCTGGATTATTACTGCCTCCAAATTTAAATTTCCCTTCATCAAATAAGCATCAGTTTAGTGGAATAAATTATTACTCTTACAATTCTAGTTGGCATGGCCATATGTAAAAGAGATTGGAACAGATATAAGAATCCATCTTAATGATGATTTTTGTGTAGTTTTAATTCTTTAATTTGCATAATTTTAATATTTTAACTATAAGTCACAGTTGCAATTAATAAGGTTCTACTGTCATAATATAAATAAATATGCATTCACTGTGAAATACAAACCAATTTTAACTTGTAAACAAGGTGAATGGAATTTAGCTATCAGAAATCCAGTCTTTAGACACATGTAAAATTTAATAGTAAAATATAATTTTTCTATTAGAAGATAATTCTGCAGATCTGCAGCACAAGAAAAACTTTTGTCACCCGTGTATTATGCCATGGAAAACGATATACACCATAAAAAGTTCCCAGCATCTTCAAAGTATATGAATTGTGTTTGTATTACTGCAAAAAGGGTGCAGACCAAAAGTCCACTACTTTTATCCTTTTCTATCTTGGTTTTGGTAATACTCTGTATGAAGCCAGTTTGGTCTAGTGGTTAAGGTACCAGGATAGAAACCAGGAAACTGTGAGTTCTAATCCTGCCTTAGGCATGAAAGCCGGCTGGGTGATCAGTTTCCCTCTGGTCTGCTTGACCAGTTGTACTCACAGGATTGCTATTGTGGGAAAAATAGGAAGAAGAATATTAGGTGTATGTACCACCTTAAGTTGTTTATAAAAATAATAAAGTGTGTGTGTGTGTGTTTACATATCTCCTGTAGAATGACAAACTGACAAATCTAAGAAGAATGTTCTTATGAATAAGAGCATGGAAGGTTTTAGGTGCAGAAGCAGCCTTCTGTTCATAATAATGACTGTTAGGAAGAACACAATTAATTTATTCAACTGGATGAAGATTTATGTGGTTTACTTTGTTCAGCAAAGTCTCAGATTATATATACTTTTTTGTTTTGTTTTTCAGGGTCAAAAACTGGTTGAACAGCTTCAAAGTGGTCATATAACTGAGTAACTATCTTAGGTGAGCTATAGTTTATATCTCAGTGCTTTAGTAATTTTATGCTGATGATGCTTGAATGGGATAAGAAGCCATCCTTGCACACCGAAGATACAAATGTATGAATAAGTCTCTATTCAATCATGATATTCCTTAGATTAATATAATATGATTCCTTGGTCTCTTCAAACAATTCCTTCCTTATTTTGAGTAATCCAAAGTGAATTAATTTATTTTCTTTATTCTCAAAATCCTTTCGTTTTAACTGATTTTGTATCTTTGTGTTTATAACAGATCATGAAAAATCAGGATGTTGATAATCTATTTATCCAGTTGGCCTGATTTATGTTGATATTTTCTGCTTTGGAACACATAGGTTCTTGTGCAGTGCCATGGTTATTTTTAGCTCAATTGCTATTTATATTGTTATCCCCAAAATACGTTTCATGTAAAACATAAGCAATGGCCTTGTCACCAGAATGTATTTATTCCATAATGTCTCTATCAAAAGAATTTCCCTCTAATTCTTGATAACTGAGTTTAAATATTTTATATCTATGTCTTCAGCATTAAAATAACAGATTCATCCTATTCTTTTTTGTAGCTTCCACAATGGAAGAATGCTGGAGATAAAGAATCCAAACATCCCCAAGCATCTTTGGTTGCTGCTTTCATGTCAGCCTTCTAATGTCAAGGATCTCCAATTTGATTATTGGCTAAACAATTATTTCTTATGAAAGTGTCACTATCTTTAAAATGAAAATAAATAAAAGCTTTAAAAAGAAAGTTTGACTTACCAATTAATGCTAAAAAGATATAGCATCAGCATGCCTGCAGTTATTTGTTTCCATCTCTCCCTCCCTCCCCCCGCCTCAGTCACTGTCTCTCTGTTTTTCTCTCTGTGTGTATGTACAAGAGATAGTATGAAAAAGAGAGAATGAAATTCTGGGTACATTGAGAGGTTTAATAACCAACACATCAAAAATCAAGTAATAGTTTCTGAATATTGTTTATAATGTTTATTCTGGTCATTTAGTGCTTTTTTCTTCCTAAAAGAAAATATACACATTATCTCAATACGTTTGTGTGTGTGTGTGTGTATGGTATTCAGCTTTGTTCAGGTATTTTCCAACATCATTTTAGTTGTGCTTTTAAAGTTGTAGTGACATTTCAGCAGAATCTCCTTTGCCATCATCAGTCTTCTCTATTGTGTTCGTCTGTGAGTCAAGCTTTCACAGCCATTTCTGTTTTACATTTGGTGCTAGCCTACTGCTGTGCCAGAATGGTTTTTTCTTCATCCTGATTGGTTGGGAGTCTTGGTCTGTGTTTATTGGTCTTGGAGTTTGCTGTGTTCTGCTTGACTGGTGTTTCTAATATCTTCTGTCTGTTCTGTAGCATTTTTTTTTTTGTCTTGATTGGCTGGAAACATTGTGTTTCCTGTACTGGAGGCTTTTAATGTGCCTTGGCTTCGGGTAAACAGATGGCTATCATTTATTTGGAAGCTAGGTTTCATCTGGGTGCCTGGTTGGGGTGTGCTTGAGCTGGAGGCATGGGGGGGGCAGTCTGTTTGTGCCCAGGTGTTTGCTTGGCTTGTAGTGTGGAGATTTCTTTTTTGCTTGTGAGTGCAGGCTTCCAGATAATTGACAGTCTGGTGGAGTCATCTCTTCTATTCATGCTTTCTGGTCTTTTTTCAATCTCTATGGCTTCTCTGATAATTCTGTATCTGGGGTTTTCTAAAACAGAAACAGCTGTTTTAAAACAGAAACGGCTGTGAAAGCCTGACTCACAGATGAACACAATACACAAGCTTGATGATGGCAGATGAGATTCTGCCAAAATGTCGCTACAACTTTAAAAGCACAACTATAATGACGTGGGAAAATACCTGAACAAAACTGAATACCATACATGTAAGTCCCTGCGAAAACTTAAGAAAACACACACACACACACACATATATGAAATATTTTATGTTGCAGTGACATAACATATTTTTTCATAATTAGGTTTATTTTTCAAATATAAAATCAACTAAATATAGATGTTTCAGTAACTGTAATTGACAGCATCAAAAATATATGCATCTCCCATATTTAAAAAACAAAGTTTGACCATACTTAAGCGTATGGCTTTTCTACAAACAAAAACCATATCCTGATAATTTCATTCAGATAACTTCTTGTAGTTTTATTGCCTAGTATGTGGAAATACTTTGCCATAACCTTTGGAAAATTTAGTTAACTGTATGGTGAAAAACCTTTTAAATGAATAGTTCCAATACATATTTTTAAAAATAAAAGATAATATATTTGCTGAAAAGTCACCCACATCCCTAAATAATACATACACATAAACATACGCACACACACCAAAAATCTCTTCTAATATGATTCATGCTTCGGTACTCATGGATACCTAAGATTGTCATTTTAATATGAAGAAATACAAAGAAAATTATGTTTTTAAACCGTACTCAATGAGTAGTCCTTAATGGGTCTAAGTCTACATGCAGGGAAGTAAGCAGTGGGGTGCCACAAGGTTTCATCTTAGGCCCAGTACTCTTCAATATATTCATTAATGACTTAGATGAGGGAACAGAAGGGGAACTTACCAAATTTGCAGATGATACTAAGCTGGCAGGAATAGCTAACACCCAAGAAAATAGGCTCAAGAACCAGATGGATCTTGACAGACTTGAACACTGGGCAAACAGTGTTCTAACAAAATGAAATTTAATGTAGAGAAAAGTAAAGTCCTACACTTAGGCAAGAAAAACCAAAAGTGCACATATAAACTGGCTCAATAGTAGTAACTGTGAGAGGGATCTTGAAGTCTTAGTGGACAACCAGCTAAATATGAGCCAGCAGTGTGCAGCAGCTGTCAAAAAAGCTAATGCAATCCTAAATTGTATTAACAGAGGGATACAATCAAGATCAAGAAAGTACTAATACCACTCTATAAAGCCTTAGTAAGACCACACCTAGAGTACTGCATCCAGTTTTGGTCACCACATTATAAAAAAGATGTTGAGACTCTAGAAAAAGTATAGAGAAGAGCAACCAGGATGATTAGGGGACTGGAGGCTAAAACATATAATGAATGGTTGCAGGAACTGGGCTTGGCTAGTCTAATAAAGAGAAGGACCAGGGGAGACATGATAGCAGTCCAATATTTGAGAGGCTGCCACAGGGAGGAAGGGGTCAAACTGTTTTCTAAAGTGCCTGTAGGCCAGACAAGGAATAATGGATGGAAACTGAACAAGGAGAGATTTAACCTGGAAATAAGGAGAAACTTTCTGACAGTGAGAATCAACCAATGGAACAGCTTGCCCTCGGAAGTTGTGGGAGCACCATCACTTGAGACTTTCAAGGAGAGATTGGACCGCCATTTGTCAGAAATGGTGCAGGGTCTCCCGCTTGGGTGGGGGGTTGGACTAGATGACCTACAAGGTCCCTTCCAACTCTGATTATCTGTTATCTGTTAAAGAAAAGCTACATATGTAATATATACATACTCATTGTCCAACTTATTTTGGGGTTAAACAGGTGCTTAAAAAGTGAAATTAAATGTAAGAAAAAGAAGCTGGAAAGAGAAAATGGAATCATGTAACTAAAGTATTATTTTATAACAAAACTACTTACTATATTTTCCCATTGGCTTTTTATTATTTAAATATCTAATATCCCCCTTTTTGAGACCTCATTAAGTTAATACACTACTATTTTCTTCAGATTTCATTTTCTTTCTTATCTATATTTATTCAGAAATTTGATTTTGATTGGCTTTTTCTATATGTCAGCCCCATGGGATCAACTAAACTATGAAACCAATTCTATATAGATCAAAATCGCATTTATTGTTACAGCTTTAGTAATACAATCCCAGCTGTATACTAATATTTCCACTATTTTATTATTGGAAGAAATCATCTTAGAAGAAGTTGTATTAGCTAAGTACACCTTTGCTTGTTGTGGAACAAAGAATTAATTTACAATTTCTTCCCCCTAAGGTTGCTAATTTCATTTTATGTCTGGGTCAGCATGGCTTTCAAAAAAAGAAAATCTACTTTTATTGTACTTTGCTGATATTTTTAAGTTAAAAATGGTAAAAAATAAACAATAGCAATCCAAATAGGGCATGTAAGTGTTGAAAATAAGACATAAAAAAAATCCTCAATTGCATAGATAAACATTTATGGGATGTTGAGATCTGTTTTATGGACAAAAGAACAACCCTCAAAATTGAAACGGAGGGCATACAAAATGATCTGCCTGTCTAATGCCCTTCCCTGAAGATTCAAATTCATATAACATTTTCATAGTCTAATATAGAAGTGGTATATATCAATATTTTAAGGTGTATTTCCATTCCTTCATTTTTAAATCAAAACTAAATGTTCTATAAAGAGCTTAGAATGTAAGCAAATTATCCTTCTACCTTCTTTAAACAGAATTCGTTGAGATTTGCATTCCCATTAACAAATGCTAAAGCTTGAGAGAAGATGTTTAGAGGATTCCAAGGATGACCAAGACATTCAGTGTTTCCTCCCACCACTTCCCATCCCCAGTTTTTGAAAGTGTCTTGGAAAAATATGCAACAGGGGCTTCGTTACCATTAGGCAGTACATGGCTCAAAATGGCACCCACTCCAAAAGGTGAAGCATCACATGTGATATTCAACGGCAAAGCCTCATTGTACTGCATGAGTACAGCGTCAGAAGTCAGTAGTTCTTTTACATTACGAAATGCCTGTTCTTCTTTATGACCCCACAACCAAATTGCTTTTTTGTCTAGCAAACGATGTAATGGTTCAGCGACAGTTGCTTTATGCGGTAGAAATACATTATAAAAGTTGATAATACCAATACCAATGGTGATATTATAGTGAGCCTCTTCTCGCTTCGTGGTGCGATTTAAAACTCGGTTTCTGTTGGAGTGGTTTACTGGTTCTCGCCTTACAGGACGGTTTCCTTTCGATTGGCAGTAGTTAGCCCCCTTCGAGGCCAGGCTGGTTCCCTGTGAACTTTGGCAGACCCATCTGATGTGGCCTTTCTTTCATGGCAGAGTGCGTCACGGAATTTGTATTCGGACCTGGAATGGTTGGCCCCGCAGCCGGCGCAGGGGTGTAGGGACTTCGGGTAGTGGTCCCAATTGGACCATAGTCGATGGACCTCTTCTTCGTCACTGTCTGATGATGAAGAGAGATCCTCGTGGTGGGCCGTCAAAAGCTGTCCTTCTGTCGCCTTTCGCCATCAGCTTGCTCTGCACACCCGGTGCATCTAATCCCAGGACTATTCTATCTCTCAACGCCTCTTCCAGGTCGGCGAACCCGCAGAGGCCTCCCAGGTTGTGGAGGTCTGCGATGAAATTGGTGACGCTTTCTCCTTTTTGCTGGTTTCTTTGGTAGAACTCGTGCTGTCTTACGAGCGTGGGCACAGTCGGTGTGTAATGAGCTCTTAGTAGGGGTTCAAGGACGTCCCAGTCCATAGTCTTCACTTCAGCTGGTTTGGCTAGTGCTTTAGCCATCTTAAATACGGTTGGTCTGCAATGCGTTAGGAATACCGCCTGTTTCTTCCTGGTTGAGGCATCCTTCAAATTGTTAGTTTCCAAAAACATTTGGAAACGATCCATGTAGGACTCCCAGTCCTCTTGCGCTGGATCGAACGGAGTGGGTGGTATGACACCGCTGGACATGGTTCCGGCATTGTGCGTCGTCAGTCACGTGCTCGGCTTCTTCTTCTTTGTTCAGTCAGCTCTGTCGTCTCCACATCCCATCCTCGTCGCCAGTGTCAAGTTTAAAGCATGGGCGATAAAGGATGGAGATGAGCCGGTTAAATGGTGAACTTCAACTCTTTTATTTATATGGTGACAGCTCAAAACAAGGGCAGCTAAGGCCCTCTTTATATCGGCAACCCAATAACTATTTAACCAATAATAACTCAGGAGCGCTAACTCCATTGAACCAATACGAAAGCTCCGTTAATGGCCAATCAGATTCCCCTGAACGGGCCAATCTGATCCTGCCATTTAACAGCCAATCAGAAGTGCAGGGCCAGAACCCTGCACTTAACTCCAAGCTCAAGATAACTTTATTAAACACTATGCATTCACAACAAAATGAATACTCAGTGCCACAGCATTCTGCAAGGACACAGATGACACAGAAGATGTGGTAGCCTGCAGTAGGGAGATGAATTAGCATGAGGAGGGGTGCATTCAGAGGAATAAAAACATCTCAGTCCAGATGACATATTTGAGAAAAAAGGCTGTGGACAATCCTTATTTATTTATCTGCTTGTTTGCTTATTTGTTTGAAATATGTATGTAACCAATCATATTTCAAAAATTAAAGGATATATAAAATCATTTGCAAAACTACAGAACTCAATCAATTAAAAAATAAATCGTTTAAAACAACAAAACAACAATCATTTATAACACGACATCTAATCTTCTTCCAATGCTTGCTGAAAAACCAGGTTTTTAGAGGCTTAAAGGACCTGCAAAACTTCAGGGGCTAAGGTGTTCCATTGAACAGAGCTGTTGTAGAAAACACATATTTCCTAGTTTCTCCTACATTGACATTATTTCAGGAACCTGACAAGAACCATATCTAGATACCTTTAAGGAAAAGAGTTCCAACAGATAGCCAGGCCCTTCACAGGAACTATATCGTTCATAAAGCATAAGCAATTTCAGTGATGGAGTCAATGCTTAAAGTTTATTCTTGAAGAAAGTAAGAACAATTACCATGTTTCTCATAAAATAAGGCTGGGACTTATTTTTTTTGAGCCCCCAAAAATAGCTAGGCCGTCTTTTTGGGGGAGTGACTTAATTCCCCCCTTGTATCCTTGCCTAGAGCATGCCCGCTCCTAACGGGCGATCATGGTAGCGCATGGAGAGCTCCCTACTCCCGCCAAGCACCTTTGCTGCAGACCCGAGACCTTCGGTGCCTGCCACTGTTGCTTTCCCTTCTGCCCACGCCACTGCGACGTTTGGAGCTGCCGCTGCCGCATTTGGAGCACCACCACCATTTGGAGCACTGTTTCCACATTTGGAGCTATTGCTTCCATGTTTGGAGCTGCCACTTTTGCATTTGGAGCTGCCGCTGCGTTTGGAGCTCCACTGCCATTTGGAGCACTGCTGCTGTTCCAAACATGCTCCAAATGGCAATGGCACTCCAAACGCAGAAGCGGCAGCTCCAAAAGCAGCGGTGGTGCTCCAAATATGGAAGTGGTAGCTCCAAATGCGGCAGCGGCATGAGCAGAAGGGAAAACAACAGCAGCAGGCACCAAAGGTCTCGGGTCTGCAAAGGTGCTTGGTGGAAGTAGGGAGTTCTCTGTGCTCCACCATGATCACCTGTTAGGAGTGGCTAGTGGTGAGGCATGGCTGTCTGTGGGGTGCTCAAGTCCCCCCGCCCTCCCACCCATTTTACATGTTTTTAAATAAGCCTAAATTTGGGGGAAGGGGCTTAATTTCATTTTATGCCAAAAAAACATGCTGGGTCTTCTTATTTGGGGGGGGGGTGTATTGTTGGAGAAACACGATATTATCACTAAACATATCTATATGCATAACAGTAGTGTATATTTAAGGTGCCAGATCAGGGGTGGAGAGTTGCAAATTCAATCCAACATGAAAACCAGCTGGGTGACTTTGGGCCAACTACTCTCTGGAGTGGCTTTCAGTGCAAGCAATTTTTCCTTATTTAATTACATTTGTACATTATTATACTTTCTTTCTTAAATTAAGAAATTGAAAATACTTGATCTAAATTGTAGGAGTTTATTGGGGATAATGATAATGACAATGATAATACATATACACATATACACACATACACATTTACACACAAACATAAACATATGAGGGGAAGGGAAAGAGAGAGAGAAAGAGGGGAGGAAGTATTCTGAATGAGTTTTGACGTCACTTTCTCTCAACCCTAGACTGAAGAAAGTAAAAAAAAAAATTCTCTGCCACCCAATTAGCATGGAGCATGATAGCTAATGGTCTTTAAATTTTAATCAAGAGACCACAGAGAGAGGGGTGGGTGGGGAGGGAGGGAGATAGGGAGAGGGAGAGAACATAACATATAATGATGTGCATGGACTAGTAGTGTTTGCCATTCTACTAGTTGTTAGAATTGCAAAAGTTAAATGTTTGCTCAGATGTGTAGCCTTGACAATTAACATAATGGACTTTTGCTCTGAAAAAAAAGTGCGAGTTCAACCATATCAATTTGATTCACCTTTGGACAAAATTTCCAATGATTTATGTTTATAGGGCAAGAGATAAAACAGTTTACTTTACTTTTTTTGAAGCACGACCATCCACTTGGCTATTTATTCATGTTCTGAAAAATTGCTGGTATTTCTTCAGGAAAGATTTGTCTCTAACAAATAAATTGGACAAATATTTTATTACAGTAATTATCAACAAATGTCTTTCTTTTGACCTTCCTATGGGTACAGGATAAAGTGGGTGTTGATTACCCTAGGTGATATAGTATAAAATTTCAAGCTGTCCATGTGTCCTTCCTACCTTGTTCACTCTATCCCAAAACAATTTGGAAACATGAAATGGGTAATATTAATTTCCTTGCTTTGTTTGGTAAGCTTTGCTGAATTAAAAAAGATATATCTTTTTTAAGATAGAAGATATCGGCATACTGGTATGATGTTTTCTGCTTCTCACTCTCTGTTTTTCAGATCTTTATTTGATTGTTCTGATTGGTACTGAATTCACAGTACTGCTTTGGAAGCACATAGTAAAAGCTTAAACCAGGAGACTGTATGTTCCTTCAATAGATTCTTCAAGAGTATAACCTAGTTTCTCTTCAAACTGTATGAAGTGCAAACTGCAGTTGCATTTCAACACAATTTTTTCAAAGAATTTCCCAGTGAACTATGTTTGATTGATGATTATAGTTGCCTGTAAAAAAGATATTAGTATCTGCTTGTCATGATTATCAATATTTGGAGGGGAAGAACTTCCCCACAATAAATCCAAAATTGTATTTATGTGCCTAATGTTATTGAATGTGTAAATATTTTCTATACCCCAAATAAAAGCATTTTCTATTCCAGAGTGAGACCCTGACATTTCTTGCAATCTGGTATAATAGTATAAAATTGTACTAGATGCATAGAAGAATTTATGAAGAAGTTACTTGTTATGCAAAATTTGTTGACCTTGATTTATTTCAAAATTCTAAGCAATCATATTTGGTTCATAGTAATATAGTGGACTATTAAGAAATATTAAAAAGAAGGTAGTTGCATCAAGGCATCTAAACACTTGTGAAAAAAAGGAAATGATAAAACAACTTTGTTTTGTTGCCAAGAAGACCACATAAGATATCTTCAAGTAGTTTTGGAAACTGCATTACAAGTATTATTTCTTTTATTTCATTACAGGAGAAATCAAATTTTAAAACAGTTATTTTGTAATTATTTTGTTTATGTTATTGCCAGATATGCAAAAATAATAGAATACATCTTAAGCATTGCAGTATCTCCTCAGTTTTTGCAATGTGTTAAATAAGTCTAGAAGACATGAATTAGTTCTTGCATATAGTATGATACTGTTAGGAATAACCATAGTTACCTAACGTTGTTTGGGTAAATAATATATAACCATGATAGCAAAGTTTAAATGTGTTTTCACTTTAAACTCTAAATGATATAATTTGAGTGCAGTTGAGAAACTGCCATAAGAGAGAGCTAGAGAACCTGGATTGTTACTGGATTGATGGTTGATTGTTCTGCATGTTCCCTGTTGCTGAGGTTGAAGGAGGAAAGAGTTTTGAATGCTGCATATCTAATCTACTGTGAGAAGATATTTACTGGACTGATTTATGAATTGACATTGTAAATTAAATGACCTTTTTTCTTTGACACTGGATTTCTGCAATTGAATAATCTCCGGACCGAACTGACTAAACACTAGTGAATAATATTTGGACTGTTTGACCCTGCTAAACTCTTAATGGAAAAAACTATTCAACTAAAAAAACACTTTCTCTCATATTCGCCAGACTGCCTGACTGCTGTGCACATTCTGCTAGGGTACATCCCTAACACTGGTTATGGGCCCAGGCTGTACAGTCAGACTAACCAGGATACAACAGGCTTATATAAATTGAGAGTTAGTGTAGTTACACAATACTGTAAACTGACAGCTGTGTTTTATTAGTTTATTATAGTTTAATATCCAAAGAAAAATGGCACAAGTCAATTTACCAAGTTTGTCTCTAATATCCAAACTGGATGGAACAAACTATGTTTCATGGTCTATGAAATGTAGTCTACTTCTATGCAGAGAAGGTTTGTGGAGTATAATTCAAAACCCACCAGAGGTAGATGATTGGGATCCAGAAGATGAGAATGATGCCCAGAAAATAACTGAATATAAACTGAAAAATGAGCAAGCTCTATGTATAATAGGACTGACACTCTGTGACCAGCAGCTTGTCCATATTTGTGAAGAAGAAACAGATGCTAAGTGTTGGGAGAATTTAAAGAAGATTTATGTTCGAGACAGTGTAGGAGCACATATAAATCTTACACAGAGGCTGTTCAGAACCCATCTTCAAAAGAATGGAGACATGTTGACTCATATAAACACTATGAAGAGGATTTTTCAGGAACTGCATGAAAAAGAACTTATCTTCACAGAACTGCATCAGGTTTATATAAATTTGTCTTTGTTAGATGAGAGCTAGGATGACTATGTAACTTCACTGGAAGTACTGCCAAAAGATAACCTCACATTAACTGACATTACTGGCAGATTAATTGAAGAAGCCAGGAGAAGGCTTGAAAGGGATCAACTGAGAAGGGAACAACCACAAGAAGGGAAATTACCTTCAACAGCCTGTACAATTAAAAAAAAAGTTTTAATTGTGGAGGAAAAGGACATTTGGCTAGATTCTGCAAAAAAGGAAAACGCCAGAATGCCAAATAGCATCAAAAAAATGATTTTTTTCTTTTGAAATAGCCATGTATAACAGCAAAATTGTAAATAAGAATTTATGGGTTGTAGATAATGGAGCATCGCACTGCATAACAAAAAATAAGAAAAGATTTATTAAGATATCAACAAGTTCACAACAGATATCGTTAGCTAATGGCTGGAAAATGAAAGCAAAAGCTGAAGGTATTGCACATTGTTCATGTATAAAAGAAAATGTTAAAATGTTGTATGTACCACAACTTAACTTTAATTTGCTTTCAGTTAGAGTTTTGATTAAACTAGGTTATGTAGTTACCTTTAGGGGAGAAAACTGCATCATAGAAAAGGAAGATAAAAAAGTGACTGCACTTTATGAATCTAATCACATATCATACAGATTCTGGGAAAAAGGTACATCTAGCATTTACTGAAGTGCAAGTGCACAATTCCTTGAACATGTAGGATGGGAAAAACTGGAGCAAGATTCAAGTAAAGATATAATCATAGAAACCTAGAGAAGATCAAAACAATATATCAGTAAGCAAAAGAATACAATTAAAGAAGTACAGGAAGAGCTCATAAAACCAGAACAAGAAAGAATAGATGAACAGGATGAGGTAGATAAACAGGCACAAGTAGTACATGAAAGTCCACCTGTAAGCCCTGTAATACCTAGATGCTCAACACGTGAAACCAGACCACCTGACAGGTACCAAGCAAGTGTAGTTTGCCAAGTTAGTAAAGTTCCAACTACTGTTGAAGAACTTGGAATGTATCCTGCAAAGGATCAAGAAAATTGGCATAAAGCGATGGAGAAGGAACTAAATTATACTCAATTAGAAGTTTACTAAAGGCACAAAGTTTAATAATTCTTTCCTGGAATAGCAAGTAAAAAGTGTTCCTTTCTTTTTTTACAGATGACCATCAGTTGCCTTTGAATTGTTTCTTTGCATTATAAAATAATGAGTTTGCTGGCCTGTAAGTCCTCCCAATAATTGTGTAACGTTTCAGCAGAATCTCATCTGCCATCATCAGGCTTCTGTATAGTGTTCATCTGTGAGTCAGACTTTTACAGTGGTTTCAGATTTAAATCTGGGGCAGCCTATTGCTGTGCCAGAATGGTTTTTTCTTCCACCTGATTGGTTGGGAGTCTTGGTCTGTGTTTATTGGTCTTGGAGATTGCTGTGTTCTGCTTGATTGGTGTTTCTGATATCTTCTGTCTTTTTTTTGGCTCTTTTTGTATCTTGATTGGTGGCAACACTGTGTTACTTTATTGGAGGCCTTTAGTGCAGCTTGGCTCCAGATAAATGGACGGCTATCATTAGTTAGGAAGCTAGGTTTCATCTGAGTGCCTGGTTGGGGTGTGTTTGAGCTGGAGGTATCGGGGGGATCTGTTTGTGCCCAGGTGTTTACCTGGCTTGTGGTGTGGATATTTTTTTGTTTGTGAGTGCAGGCTTCCAAATGACTGACAGTCTGGTGGAATCATCTCTTCTGTTCATGCTAACTGGTCTTTTTTCCACAAACCCAAACTATGGTTAAGATACATCGATGACACATTTGTAATTTGGCCCCATGGAAAAGAAAACCTAAACAATTTCCTAACACACCTAAACAGCGCACACCCCAATATTAAGTTCACCATGGAAATGGAAACGAACAAACAACTACCATTCCTAGATGTACTAATCTACAAAAAAAAAACAAACAGATGGCATACTAGGACACACCGTATACCAGAAGAAAAGACACATCAACCACTACCTCAACGCCCTNGATAAACTCCGTGGCTAAAACACTAATTACTAGAATCAAACGCCTGGCAGACAAGACACACATTAAGACTGAACTATGCACCCTGACTAAAGTACTGACAGCCAATGGCTTCCACAAAAGCAAAATCACCCACTTGATCCACAAAAACACACTGAGATGTAATAGAGACCCAGAAGATGAACAGACCTATGGAACAGCTGTCCTGCCCCACATAAGAGGTACCACAGACAAAATTAGTAAGATACTACACAGACATCACATCAAGACTGCCTTCAAAACAGACAGAAAAATAGCAGCCATCCTTAGAAACCTCAAAGATAAAATTGACCTGGAAAACCAAGGCATATACAAAGTCCTTTGTGCATCATGACCAATAGAAGAATACATACCCACCTGGATGAACACAAAAATGCAGTCAANCCTGGATGAACACAAAAATGCAGTCAAAAAGCTGGAACACACTTCCTCACTAGTCCAACACATGGAAGCCACAGGTCAGAGCATCAACTTCAATGGCACCAAAACCCTAACCACTATAGAAAACCCCAGCCACAGAATCATCAGAGAAGCCATAGAGATTAAAAAAAGACCAGAAAGCATGAATAGAAGAGATGATTCCACCAGACTGTCAATCATTTGGAAGCCTGCACTCACAAACAAA
>BHEV01040246.1:0-23185 GCA_004319985.1 Emydocephalus ijimae | reverse complement strand
TTAAGGCCTATATTAAAACATGCGAAATGGGAGGGAATGGTGGGGGGGCTTGCCATTAGGAAGTACTTTTGTTGCACACCCGGATATGGTGCTGCCTGCGTTGACCCCGACACGAGGTGCCCCACCAACGCCGAGGTCAACATCCAAGCCATTGCCGCCCGCCCGCCTGAAGATGCAAGGGGGGGGGAATTAAGTCACCCCCCGAAAAGATGGCCCAGCCATTTTTTCGGGGCTCAAAAATAAATAAGACCAGACCTTATTATATGAGAATACATCCCTAACTTATTAGCAAAACACTCACACTGCCTTCACATACATTCAGTAAGGTTACATCACTACAGTCAAGTGTCAGCCAGCCTGTTGCTTGCTGCCATAGAATGGGTGGGG
Organism: Emydocephalus ijimae; assembly: GCA_004319985.1. Classification (NCBI taxonomy): domain Eukaryota; kingdom Metazoa; phylum Chordata; class Lepidosauria; order Squamata; family Elapidae; genus Emydocephalus; species Emydocephalus ijimae. The sequence continues at coordinate 22,798 of BHEV01040246.1, read as the reverse complement.
GGGGAATATGGGGAAGCTTGCATTGCAGCTTTGCAACTGCTGTTATCTCCAAGGCCAAGTCCTTTGGCTCTGATATGCAGTTGCTTAGCTATAAGGGGGTTGGGCTGTATAATGTGTTTGAAGATGTTGCTGTGCCCTCATAACTTGCTTGAAATGGTCTGGTTTCAGTTTGTTCCTAGTAAAAGTACTTTTCTCTAAATCTATGGAGCCAAGGATTTTTCTTTCCTAGGAAATGAACAGAGGCAGCCCTGACATGAAGTGTGTCCTGGAGTGTTAGCCAGCTAAGCCAAGAGGGACTAACCTCTTTTAATATTTACAGGTGAAACTCAAAAAATTAGAATATTGTGCAAAAGTTCATTTATTTCAGTAATGCAACTTAAAAGGTGAAACTAATATATGAGATAGACTCATTACATGCAAAGCAAGATAGTTCAAGCCACGATTTGCCATAATTGTGATGATTATGGCTTATAGTTCATGAAAAACCCCAATCCACAATCTCAGAAAATTAGAATATTACATACAATCAATAAAACAAGGATTGTACATAGAATAATATCGGACCTCTGAAAAGTACAAGCATGCATATGCACTCAGTACTTGGTTTGGGCCCCTTTTGCAGCAATTACTGCCTCAATGCGGCGTGGCATGGAAGCTATCAGCCTGTGGCACTGCTGAGGTGTTATGGGAGACCAGGATGCTTCAATAGCGGCCTTCAGCTCTTCTGCATAGTTTGGTCTCATGTCTCTCATCTTTCTCTTGGCAATGCCCCATAGATTCTCTGTGGGGTTCAGGTCAGGTGAGTTTGCTGGCCAATCAAACACAGTAATCCCATGGTCATTGAACCAGGTTTTGGTGCTTTTGGCAGTGTGGGCAGGCGCCAAGTCCTGCTGGAAAATGAAGTCAGCATCCCCATAAAGTTCATCTGAGGAAGGAAGCATAAAGTGCTCCAAAATCTGCTGGTAGACGGCTGCATTGACCCTGGACTTAATGAAGCACAGTGGACCAACACTAGCAGATGACATGGCTCCCCAAATCAACACAGACTGTGGAAACTTCACACTGGACTTCAAGCATCTTTCAGTATGTGCCTCTCCATTCTTCCTCCAGACTTTGGGTTCTTGGTTTCCAAATGAGATGTAAAAGTTGCTCTCATCAGAAAAGAGGACTTTGGACCACTGAGCAACAGACCAGGTCTGTTTTTCTTTAGCCCAGGTACGACACTTCTGACGTTTGTTGTTCAGGAGCGGCTTGACAAGAGGAATTCGACATTTGAAGCCCATGTCCAGGATCCGTCTGTGTGTGGTGGCTCTTGATGCACTGACTCCAGCCTCAGTCCACTCCTTGTGAAAGTCCCCAACACTTTTGAATGGCCTTGTCCTGACAATCCTCTGCAGGCTGCGGTCATCCCTGCTGTTTGTGCACCTTTTTCTTCCACACTTTTCCCTTCCACATAATTTTCTATTAATGTGCTTTGATACAGCACCTTGGGAACATCCAACTTCTTTGCAATTACCTTTTGAGGCTTTCCCTCCTTATGGAGGGTGTCAGTGAAGTTTTTCTGCACAACTCTCAGGTCAGCAGTCTTTCCCATGATTGTGCTTCCTACTGAACCAGACTGAGAGACCATTTAAAGGCTCAGGAACCCTTCCCAGGTGTTATGGCTTAATTAGCTGATTAGAGTGGGACACTTTGAGCCTAGAATATTGCACCTTTTCACAATATTCTAATTTTCTGAGATTGTGGATTTGGGGTTTTCGTGAGCTGTAAGCCATAATCATCACAATTATGACACATCACGGCTTGAACTATCTTGCTTTGTATGTAATGAGTCTATCTCATATATTAGGTTCACCTTTTAAGTTGCATTACTGAAATAAATGAACTTTTGCATGATATTCTAATTTTTCGAGTTTCACCTGTAGACACAACTACTAGACAATCTGTGACCCATTTGGTCATCCTTTCAGATATATTGCCTTCAACAGGGACAGAAGTTCTCATGTACTGCCTTTTTCTTCACTAGAAAAGTTGGGATAGATTTAGAGATATATATCTCCTTTGAAAATAGCCCACGGTGCACTGAATAGTATAGTCAAACATCAGCACAGGAAATATTATATGCCATTTTGTATTTTTCATAAACAAATGCAGACATATGATAATTTTATGTCATATAAATATTTCCAAACTTACTTGCCAAATTTCAGATCTATAGGTGTCATGCTTCCAAGATTTTTGACACATTCTGTAAATTGGTTCATTTGTGATATCTTGATTCAAAAATTATTGCCATATGATGCATTGTTTCACACAGTTAAAAGTTACAGGAATGTGAATTTTATTAGTATATAGATAACAACAACTAGAGAATGCAGTCAATGCAACAATAGTTTACTCAGAATAAGATTTAAAGTACAGAAATAAATATGAGGGAACTATTACTCAAATTCATGCTCATTCTGCTGTGCAGAGACCCCTCCAGAGCAGCAAATGACATTCCCAGCAGATAAAATGGAGCATAGCATCTTCTGCATGGTTTATACCAACATCCCCTCCAAAAGTCAAATGTCTCCAAATTATTTCCAATTTTACTTTGTTTTGACCATAAATTTGTCCTTGCACCAATCGCCAAGGAATTCTACTCAGGGTATGTCTGGGTCTTTGCAAGGTGTTGTTAGATGCAAGTAGAAGATTCATCTAGTTAGCTTTGTGTCAGTTTGTCCACATTGGGAGAAGTCCAAGTTTAAACATTAAGTAGGAAAAGAAATCAACAAGTGAATTGAAAAATACGGCACTACACTATACTTTTAAGAATACATTGCAGCCATGGGGGTCTTTCCAAGACTGACTTCCGTGATTTAAAAGTCATATAAAATGTAGTGGCCATGAACAATTAAGCATCTTCAAAGTTCAATAAATTGAGAAAATTGCTTTCAGTGTTCACCCAAAGATAGGTTGCTTAGAAGGTTTTGCCCTCTTTAATTTCCTCTTAACTATTGCAGGTAATTGATCATAAATTGTATGGAAGCAGATCAGAATATGAAGGCACAATTGATAGTGTCCTGGAAGAATTCTCTATTGAACTGATTTGTCTGTCGGGATTTATAAGAATTTTGTCCAGTAACTTCCTTAGGAAATGGTATGGTAAGCAAGTTAGATGAAATATTGTTGTTAACAGTGATGGATTTATTTTTATTTGTTTATTTATTTTATAAAGCTGTTGAATCTGTACATGCCTCATGGCAAAATATCTCATCACCAAAAAGCAGTAGATTCATTCAAAACAATATAATAAACAAGTATAGAAAAACAAATACAAAGACACAAGGACATAAAGTTTCAGGAAAAATCATTCAGCAGGTTCAGTGCCTGGAGAAAGAGCCAGGTCTTTAGTACTTTACAAAGGACATGCAGGATTGGAGCCAACAAAATCTGAGGAAATGCTATTCCAAAGGCAAAGGCCAGCAATAGAGAAGGCATTTCTTCTGGATCCTGCAAGATGATATTGCCTAAACAAAAGAATCCAGAATATACCAATCTTTCAGATCTTGCCAGACAAGAAGAAATAATTAAAGGTAGATAGTTTCACAAGTAACCTGGCTCCGATCCATGAAGAATTTTATAGATGAGAACCAGGATCTTGAATTGCACCCAGAAGCTCATTGGTAATCAGTGCAGCTCATGAAGTAGAAGTGGTATATACATACTGAAATATTCCCATAAACACCCCTAGCTTCCAAATGGGTATCAAGGGAAGCCCCATATACACCGCATTGCAACAATCCAGTTGCAGAGCTTGCAACAATCCAATTGCAATCCAATTTGCAGAGCCATGGTCCCCAATTGGCACACAAGATAGAGCTCTGCAGATGCTCTGCAGATGAACTACTGCTGCCATCTGCTCCCCAAGCAGGAACCAGGAATCGAGGAGGAGCCCCAAATTGCTCACTGAGTCTGTTTAGGGCAGTATGGCCCCTTCGAGAAACAAAAATGGGAAGCTTCCAGAGCCAGAGGGTCCAAAAATCCATAGCCACTTGGTATTGTTGGTTTTGTGAGGATTCAGTTTAAACCTGTTCTTCGTTCAAGTCTCTAAAGATGCCTCATAATGTGACAGAACATTGATGGCATCACTTGGGTGGCCCAGGGATGAGATGCAAACTGAGCATCGTCAACATACTGATGGTATCTCACTCTGTGCTGACATTGGTCTTATGTAGAAATTAAATAGGAGTGGGGGGAGAATTATATCCTAAGATACCCTAAAGACCTTGGGCTAGATCTCTCATCACCCTTCCCCCCCTGCAATTAAACTGACAAGAATTAGCCCCAGAGAAAAAAGGAAAATCACCATAGCACCTTGTTTTACACTCCCAATTCCTTAATCAATCCAGAAGGATATCATAATTGATGGTATTGAAGGATGCTGAGATATCAAGGAGGACCAGATTGTATCACTTCAGCCTCCATTACAGATCATCAAGTGCGATCAGTATCATTTTTGTACTGTGCCCAGGTCTGAAACCTGCCTGCAAGGATCCAGATAATCTGCCTCGTCCAGAGCATTTTCACGCAAACAGCCTGAATAACTTCCCAATAACTTTTCCTGTAAAGGAAATGTTAGAGACAGGCAGAAATTATTCAGCATTTACAGGTTGTATCTGGTGATGGCTCCTTGAGGAGAGATTGAACTTAAACAGTGCAGGACCATCCCTTCTCTCAAAGATACATTCACCACCCTTTCCTCCAATCACCTAGCATCACATTTCTGCCTCTATATAAAATATGTTGCACCAAATTTCTGCATTCTATAAGTCTATGGGTGTTATGTTACAGTAGATCAACTTGCCACTACATTTTATATGACTTTTAAATTAAAATGTAGACATTTAAAAAGTAAACAAAGATGGGGCCTTGGGCAGATATCTGCTTTGGAATTTGAATTTGGCATATTTATTGAGCTGTGGTTTCACAGTGGATAGAATGCAATATTGCAGGCTAACTCTGCCCACAGTTTGGAGTTCAATCCTGACAGGCTCAGTGTTGACTCAGCCTTCCATCCTTCAGAAATCAGTAAAATGAAGACCCGCTTTGTTGAGGGCAATATGCTAACATGTGTAAACTGCTCAGAGAGTGCAGTAAAGCACAGTGGAGCAGTGTATAAATCTGACTGCTATTGCTGTTATTCCTCATTACTACTGAGAAGAGATATTTACTGCTGAGTTTGGCATATATAAGACAACACTTCAGACTAAGAGTAAATGTTAGACATATAATCTCAAACAATGTTTAAATCAATTATCTGTTTGTGTCTTGCATATCGGTATCATTTGATAATTCTCAATATGATTATTAATTGTAGGGAAGATGCTGGGAACTTATCCATCAGTTTCACCATTAAGTAAGAGGAGAAATATCTATAATCAAGCACATCCATCTACAGACAAAATTGTGGGCTGTATTGTGCATTTTGTACTTGTAAGTGCATTTTTCTGGATTGGCAATAAACAGAGTTTTGTGTTCTATATATTGGTAGATAATTATTATATTCACAACTAGCATGACTTCTCTGTTTGCTGTTTGCTGCAACTTCATTAATAAATTAGTAAAACCTATCAAGATTTGGGAAATCCTTTTGTAGAAATTGAGACTATGGAATATTGTTATTCCTTTACCTTTCTGCGAGGGAATCAACTCAAACATTCCAAATTAAGTTTTATCTCCTCTGTCCATATTTAAAATTCTTGGTAATTAATTTTACAGCATCTATCACTGATGCAACTATCTATAATAAAATGTTCTTCAGATGTATTGGACTGCAACTCCACCTACTCTTGTCAATGTGGAAGGTAGTATTTTGCTCTGGCTAGTTTAATACATTGAAAGAGAAATATTGTCTTGATTTCATGCTTGAGCAAAATTCTTCATACACTACTGATATCTAAATAAAATATCATTTTGCTGTTCCACTTCTAAATGTTCTGTTAATTCATTGTCTCATATCCTAGTGAACATTTCTATTGTTCGTATAATTAAAGTAAGTACATTTCAGTGATACTGCTCTGTTTTTAGCTATTTCTCTTTCACATTAATCTTGGCAGGTAATTTTCCAGATAAGGGATGTTTTCCCTTCTCTTTCTTTCAGGAGGAGACCAGTCCTGAAGCAATAATTGTACAAGAGCCAGTATGTGTAAAGGCAGAAGATACCCAGGAGACCTTATATGCAAAGATCAAAGAAGCAGAGAACCATGTCTTTCCCATGGCTCTGCAACTGGTTGCTAGTGGAATGGTGCAGTTAAGAGAAGAGGGAAAAATCTATTGGAAAAGAGAAAAACAGGAGCTGATCTGCCAAAAGGAAAGGCAGGATTGTTAATGCTTTTGTAGCAGCAATTTCACATATCGATGAATGACAATGGTTGACATTCTAAATTCAATTCTGGTTTAAGTCTGGCACCTCTTTTTATATAGTCACTTTTTCCTTTTGCTTATATAATTACAACTTTCCTTCCATAAACTAAAGCATTAGGATCAGCAGTGGCTCTCTGGGGTAAGAAAAGACATAGGTACAAGGTGAGTTTCAACTAGTTCCTCTTCCAAAGGCAAATAGCTGCTTTAGACACTGAGCTTGGACTTCTTTTCTATTTGCATTCAAATAACTAAACCATAATTGTCAGGGACTTTCTCACCACTGAGAATTGCCAAAAAGGTCAGCCCAGGAAATGAAAGAGTTATAGATGGCCCTGGCATTTGCTGCCACTATTTCTTCAACCCAGAATATAGGAGCAAGATTGAAAGAAAGAAATGCCTTTCCTTTTCTATTAATTGAAATGGCACAAGGGTAGCCTAATCTTTGTAATCCGTACTTAATCTACATCAATTGAGCTCTGGGTTACACTCTCCTAAATCAAAATTCAGTCATGTTGGCCCTAACGTTTTGATTTACAGGAGCTTGTAATCCAGAGCTCAATTGATATAGATTAACTGCGGGTTACAAAGATTAGGTTCCCCTTGTGCCATTTCAATTAATAGAAAAGGAAAGGCATTTCTTTCTTTCAATCTTGCTCCTATATTCTGGGTTGAAGAAATAGTGGCAGCAAATGCTAGGGCCATCTATACCGAAGTAATGTTTACTGCTTATTAAGAATTAAATAGCAAAGAGAAGTGTGTAGATTTTAGACTAGTGTTTTTCAGACTTGGCAACTTTAAGGTGTTTGGACTTCCACAATTCCTTCCTAAACCCAGGTAGATTTTTGACATGGAATGGTCTCAAATTTCTTCTTTCTCTCCCCAATACCATGTTGCTGATCCTGGATAGAATTCCAAAAAATGAAAGTTAATCCCTTTCATTTAACTTGAAGGCAAGGGAGGAGTTCTATCTATTCAGAGATTTAATTGCCTGGCTGTCCTGCTTTCAGTAGGAGGTGGAAGATAAAAGATACAAAGGATTAGGTTACAAGTCAATTGTTGTGCATTCTAGCAGTGTTGCGTGTATATCCTCTGGAATTTGTTTGCTCAGGGTGTCTCTCACAATGATATGCCTTAGAATCCATTGTCTATATATTATGCTGCCCACTATTGGATAGGGGGGATGGGTCTGTGCAAGCCTTTCAGAAGCTCCCTGAAGGCCCCAGCCAGCCCCTCCCCCAGGTGAAAGGTCTGGCATGGAGGAGCCAAGCAGGTGCAGGACCATCTAACTAGGATAGTCCTGGGAGCAAACTTTCCAGCCAATTGTGCGCAGGGGGCCTCAAGTTGTGTATCTTCCTGGGGTGTCCATGGAGCTTCTCCATCATCCAAATCCCAAAGGTGTCCCAAAGGTGCTCTTCCAAAAGGCAAAAGTGGACTTCCTTGTTTGTTTTTCTTTGAAAATGTTTGGCTTCTCGTCCAAGAAACTGAAGAACTGAAGAAGAATGGAAGAAGTTTCTTGGGTAAGAATCCAAATGTTTTCAAGGGGCAACCCCCCCCCCCGGAAAGTCCAGTTGCCTTTTGAAAAAGCACCTTTGGGTACACCTGAGATTGTTGTTCAGCTGCAAAGTTGCGTCTGGCTCTTTGCAATTCCATGGATCATAGAACACCAGATCTCCCCCCCTCCCATCCTCCACTGTCTCCTGGAGTTTGCTCAAATTCATGTTCATTGCCTCTGAAATGCCTTCTAGCATCTCTGGAAGTCCTTTTCTTTTCGGTTGCTTCTCTTCTACTTTTTTCCTTAATGGGAAGAGTTTACTGCTGGACTAACTTCGGTGCCTCCCTTCTCCTTTTTCACTGCAGGCCTTTAATTATCTTTAGATAGCAAATTAGCTCTTCTGTTGTCTTGGCCTTACATGAATGGGACTGTAGTCTTTATATTTCAAAGAGCCATATGCCATACCATAAATCCTATATAACATTTAGAACAGCTTCACAATCTTTCTAGTAGTGACATGGGTTGGATGCAAACTGGTTTAGCTGCTACAGAGCTTGCTAAATAGCACTTTTTAGGCCTATGTCTCATTGTAAAATGGAGTTCAGATGCTTAAATTAAGATTACCATAAAAAAGTTTCACACCATCCAGAGCATAGAAAAACTCAAAGAAGTAGTGCAAGAGCAGCAGACATAGAGAGACCAGGCCCATAGAATCACCAAGAGTTGGGCATGACCAAATGGATATCCCAAATGTGTTTTTTCAAAAGGCAACTGGACTTTATTTTTGGTTTTTTTAGCAACGTCTTCAAGCAAAAACAAAGTCCAGTTGCCTTTTGAAAAAACACCTTTGCGACAACCATGACCTAGATGACTGAGAATTGCTATAGACTGAATGGATAACATCATGATCATCATTAAAAAGTTTTAATGGAAATATCTAACAGTTGTGGACTAAGTATATAAATATGAATTAAACTGTCAGGGTTCTGGCAGTTACTCCAATTAAATCAACAGCCGTACTCCTAAAACTAAAGAGGATTTATTTGAAGGTATGTCCGGACCTAACCCGGGTGTAGCCAACTCTGAGATACATAATTCACTGTCACCCTTGATCCTGCTTTCCCTCCACTCCTCTGGGTGTATCATCCAATGAAAAACGTTCCATAGCCATGAGTCATCAATCATGCTCTCCAATTAGATTTTTTTCACAGTAATAGCTTCAGCCATCTAATCAGTCTTTGAAGAAAATATGAATGGAATGTACTTTCGATTTCACACTGTTGCCTGCTCTTTGACCCCCCCTCTTATTTCTATTGCCAATTATAAAATGTGTATACAAAATGTTTTATGAGTTGACATAAACCTGTCTTTGTGCTCAAAAATGGTAAACAGCATAAGTAAAGTTGATAACCCAAATAAATTTGAGACTTGAAGTTCATATTAATTATTGGATGTTATAGTCAAGATTTAATTGTTCTGGAGGTTTAAGATTTTATCTTTCTAAGTTTACATTTCATCAGTAAGTTTTGCTCTACAATATCCATGCTTCATGGATACAAGGAAAAAGAAAATTATTACTTTTACAGGAAAGAAATAACTATTACTTTACTATTAAAAGAAATCTCTGGAAAGTATATATACTAAAGAGACTTCTGACACCTTAAAGGCCAGCCCATTCTTGAAGTCTCATAGTGTAAAGGTTTTATTTCTCCCATTATATTTTATCCCTGACTAATATACATTTAGACTGATATAAATTCAAGTAAACATATACTCACTTAATAGCTCAGTGTTGCAGAGATAGAACTTTAGCATTCTAGGCTTAAAAACATTTTACTAATTACTTTGTCACATTGTTTCTATTACTTAGATCATGTTCCTGTATTCATTGCATTGTAGTAAATTGTTCTAAGCACTTTTAATATTTTAGAAACATTCTAGGTTTTAGCATTTTACAATTTTTTACAGTTAAATAAATAATTTTAAAATACCATAGCTTCTTACGCTCTGTATTTTTTCTTTTAAGGTGCCTGTTGTTTGATTTGCTGGTCAGTGAATGTAATAAAGATTTATATAATACTGGTACGCAATGTGAATCTCAATTACTTCTCTGTAAAGCAGGGGTCACCAACCTTTTGGCCCACCAAACTCATAATTTAAAATCCAAGGGACACTAACCGGTTCTGTGGGCATGGCCTAATTTGTGGGTATGGCTTGGTGGTCATGTGACTGGCTGGGCATGGCTTGTATGTAAATATTATATTTATATAAATATTGAATTTTTTATAAAAAAGAGCAACTTTTACCCAAAATCAGACAAAGCAGGCAGGCAGAGTTGCTAACAGAATCACAGATTCATTCAGAGATATATCTGCCATCAGGTAGCTCAGTTGGTCACATAAAATTTGCTAGCAAGCAAACTCACAAAATTAACTCACAACACGCCATGTATGCAAATATTGAATTTTTTATTTTAAAAAAGAGCAACTTTTATCCCGAATCAGGCAAAACAGGCAGGCAGATTGAGTTGCTCACAGAATCATTCAGTGATCTGACTTCCAGTTTGTTCCTCGTCAGAGTCAGAGCGGAATCCACGATCGTGCGTGGTTTCGCCCAAGCTCACTTGCTGGAAGGTCCCGATTGGGACCAGAACCACCCTGGTGGGGTGGTGAAGAAGGAGGAAATCACTTGGAGGGTTGAAAATCCCCCCCAAAGGCAAGCTGCAGTGCTGGTCCCAAAATGGCCACCACAAAGACAAAGAACACTCCGGGAAACTAAGTTTTGTGCTGGAGCAGCGAAGTAGCGAGCAGAGTGTGAACCAGGCAAAGGCTTTTGAGGTACCCCGGTATTAAAATAAAGGGCTATCTTTGAGGGAAGTGTGTGGAAGCGGCGACCAGAGAAAGTGAGAAAGAAATTGGATGTTATAAAACTTGGATTGGATTAATTTGGAGGAGAAAATTTAAAGGAAAATACTTTAACACAACAAAGGTTTAGAAATTAAACTGGATAACTATTGAATTATGGGCACTTAAAGGGCATAATTAAATGCTGAAATTGAGTGTTGAAAAGAAATCATAGCTAATGATTGAAATTCGCAAACTTAATAAAAGTATTATATTCAATGAAGAAAGGTAAAAAGACTCAAGAACGCCACCTGATGGTACAGGAAAACGTTTTAAAGTGTCTGGTCTTCTCAAGAGTTTGGATTTTGGAATTTAAAAGAAAATAAAAGAAACTTTATTATTGTTATAGAACCATCCGAACAAAGACTCAAGAGTATGGATTGTTGACAATAAATTCAAAAGATATTGGCTGAAATAATATACTGGACTCTGGGATTGAATATATCTATTAAAAAAGAGGATTTTAACTATTAAGGAAGTGGAAAGAAAAGGAAAAAAGGAGAAGATATAATGGAGAAATTATTTGTTGATATAAGATTGGACTTCCTGAGTCAAGATTGGATTTGCAAGATATAAGGGACATGATAAAAATTAAACTTGAAATGTGCAATTATGTACTACAGAAATTAGAAATGGTGACTCAGCATACACAAGGACAAAATAAATCATAGAGGGAGGAGTTCTATAAAGAAGCCAACACTGAAGGACAAAACAACAATTATTTAAGCAGGGGGGGAAAGAAATTAGAATTAAAATTTTGTGGTCTGATGGGATGATAAAAGGGAGAATGGATCAGAAAATGGATAAAGGGAAAAATCAGAAAAAGGAAGGGCAAAAGAAAAATCAAAAGAGGGAGAGAGAAAAGTTTAATAACTGGAATGAGAAATGGAGGGGAATAAGAATGGGAAAAGGGGAATTAAAAGACCAGAAAACAAAGAGAAATAGGAAACAAACAAGGATGAAAAGAAAATACATTGTCCAAAGAGTGAGAGATAATGGGTGGGAAAAAAAGGACAAGGAAGGAGATTCTGCAAGTTAATATGTTGTGATGTATAAGAATATATTGAAAATAGTATTTTGTAATGTATAGATGATTCATAAGGTGTTTGAGAAAATATAATGCGGAATCTGAGAAATATATATATATTTGTGTTATATACTAGATAGGGAGATTGATATTAAGGTAGAATGGTTAGCTCGAATTATTAAGCAGAGGGGACAATTATATTTACAGATAAGGATTGATAAAATGACAAATGTGACAGAAAAAAGTAATATGAGAAATGACAACAGAAAAGAGATGAGAATTTTAGATAACATTGTAAAATAAGATATGAGAATGTATTAATATAACATGAATTGAAATTGGATAAGCTTAATATTTAACAATAAGAAGGATGATGCAATATGAAACTAAACAAATATAATGAACAGGTAACTATGGTCATGTTTGTATTGAAAATGTGAAACCTGGAACCACACTGATTGCCAAATGAGAATTTTTTATTTTAAAAAATAAAAGCAGGGAGAAAATTGAATAATGGAATTACTAGGTATGTTTAACTGATATTGTGGTAGGCATTTGGAGTTTTGAAAGGTTGAAAATAAGCATTGAAAGATTATGAATTAATGTGAAATATATGCATTGAGAGATATGATTGATATTATTAATTTTGCCTATACTAAAATGTATGATATATTGATGGTACACTATTAATGTATTGTTGTGCATATGCATATTGAAATAATTTTTTGAAAAAAAAAAAAGAATCATTCAGTGATCTATCTAACTGCCATCAGCTAGCTCAGTCTTGTCAGATAAAATTTGCTTGCTGCGAGTCTGCACTGAATAACAGAACCTTCAGTCCTAAGGGAGGTTCGGCTGTAAGCGGAGCCGAAGATCTAAAGACTAGCTAGAAAGCAAGAAATTCAACCATTTCCTACTTTCTAGCTAATCTAAATCTCCCGGTACAGCAGAGCAGATGATGGTCGGAAAAAGGAAAAATTGCAATTTAGCAGGCAAGTTTGCAAGGTAAGGAGTGAGTGGGCTGGGAGGGTTCCCGCGGGCCATGTGGGTGGCGCAGCTTTGTGTTTCTGCGCAGCCTGGATTAATTGCTTTTGGGGGGGGTGCTCTGGGGGTGAGATTTCTCTGCGGGCTACCAAAATTTTCTCACGGCCCACCGGTTGACAGCCGCTGCTGTAAAGCACTCAGCCTTAGGACGATGTTAAGGCAGTGTTTCCAAATCATGACATTTTCATATGTGTGGACTTTAAATACTTAGAATTCTCTCTCTGTAACTTCCCTCTGGCCATGGAGGATTCTAAGAGTGAAGGTCTGTGCATCTGGAATTCATAGATGTCAGAATACACTGCTCCAAGACAATACATATTAAAAGAAAAAAGGACTATTACCCCATCAAATGATTTTCTTGGCATAAGAGACCTGGTGGATGAATCCATCTTCCCCATCAAGAAGATTGCCTCACAGTTTAGCAAGAGTAGCAAAGTAACAGAATAACAGAGTTCGAAGGGGCCTTGGAGGTCTTCTAGTCCAACCCCCTGCTCAGGCAGGAAGCCCTATACCATTTGAGACAAATGGTAGTCCAACCTCTTCTTAAAAAACTTCCTGTGTTGGAGCACCCATAACTTCTGGAGGGATGCAAAAGGTATATAGTTGAAACCACTTTCCACTATTAATATATATATTCTGGATTACTGTGAAATGACAGAAGAGATAACAGATGACTTTTTGTGTTAAATAGCCTGCAAGAGGAAATCTGTGATTTATTTCAGACCTCAAAACATTTAATAAATGTTTTTCATCATCAGGCTTCTCGAAACATCATCTTTTTAGTTCTCTAAAAATCAACAGTTGTTACAAGTTATTTTCAATTATGCTACCAACAGGATGTTTGTTCCCCTACAATATTAGAAAGAAAACCATTAATATAAAAATGAATTTCGAAACATTTTATTTGATTGGGAATTAAGATCATATAATCTTTGGATATAAAAACAAAAAGGAATGTTCACAGTAATTGATGTACATTGGCATCTGATCATTTAAGTTAGTAACAAAAATATAGTTCAATGGAACTAAATTGTTTATTCACTTTAAAAGACAGTAATAACATACTTTTTGAAAAAAGTAGATACTATTTAGGCTCATAATTCCATGTTTATTTTCATTGAATTTCTGTTTGTCTTCTTAATATTAACTGTTAAGATAAAAATATCCTGGAAAAAGTCTGTTGCTTGATTCCATGATTGAAAAAAATGTACCATTTGAATGCTTCAAGTACAATATATTTAGAAAAAGGGGTGGAAAAAGTTGTCTCACGTAGGAAGTCAGTTACATATAGACCTGGTATTGAATGATACTACTTTATTCAATAATACTGCTATTGCTGTGTTCAGAGAATTTAGTACAGGATTTCAAAACAAAAACGTTTGATAGTATTCTTATGGGAAAATATGAGGGAACTTGATTCTGAATTACCTTAACATTTAATAGGAAAAGCTATCATTAATACTGTTAAAATACTTGATTCATAATTGTGATCATGACCTGTTCTTTTTGTGGTGCCTTTCTTAAGCTTGAGTTCAACATAGAGTCTGACCCCTTGAAGCAGAATTCTATGATAGGTAACAGACAAATAAAATGACAAGCAGTTTGTGGCAAATGACATACTTTTCAGATAACAACCAGTTATACTTTGGATGGACTAATCACACAAATGCCTTGTCACTTAGACCTATCTCCATTTAGTTCTATTTTGAATAATAAAAGGAAGTTCATTCCTTTTATTTTGGGGATCTATTGGCCTGAGTTGCTTGGTTAAGATTTTAAATCCTGCTGCCCTATGCCACACTCAGAAGCCGAAATATGCACCAGAATTGTTGCTGTTTTTATACCCTCTATTTTTTTAGTTATGCTTTTCCAAATTCCAGCACAGTTTCCCATCTCTCCCTAATTGAACCGCTCCACTTGCCACTAGCTGCATAGCAGCCGGGAAGGCTTTGTGTTCTGCCTCCTTCACTCTTTCTGACAAAGTTTTCTCTGTGTCTCCAATCTTCACTGGAACAGCTTCTTGAAATATTATTGCTCCAGCATCAACTTCTTCCTGGAAAGAGAAGAATAAAAAACTTTAGCAAGATGGCTGTAATTTAAAGCAGTGGTGGTATTTAGCCAGTTCGCACCAGATCGGGCGAACCGGTAGCAAGAATTTGGCGTGGGTCGCTGAACTGGTAGTAAGTTTTGGCTGGCCAGGCTCCCCTACCTGTTGCCCTCCCACCCAATGCTCGCTCACCCCGCCTGCTTGACATTCGCCGAAGGTATTTCTTTTTTTCCCCTTCTGACAATCAGCTGTAGATAAGATCAGCTGTGCCGGGATTTCCCTTGCTGAGGCCCAGGAAGGCAAAAAATGGAGGGAGGAGCTCAGGCCCCCCTCCATTTTTTGCCTTCCAGAGCCCCAGAGGAGCCTTAGGGGAGCAAAAACGCCCCCCACCCAGAGGCTTCTCTGAGGCTAGGAAGCTCCCAAAATGGAGCTTGGAGGGGTGTTACCTGCCCCTCCCATGCTCTGTTCCTTTTCTTCCAGAGCCCCAGAGGGGAGCAAAAACAACCCCCTCAGAGGCTCCTCTGTGGCTAGGAAGCTCTCCAAAACAGGTGAGGGCTGCAAAAAAAAAGCCATCCCCACCCAGTCACATGGCCACGCCCACCAAGTCACGCCCACAGAACAGGTAGTAAAACTTTTTGAATCCCACCACTGATTTAAAGTCATCTGCAACAACAAAGGATACCGTGAAAATGGCTAACTTAATTATTAAATGATCAAATAACTATGGACTATTTATGTAGGGGTAGAATCTAGTATTCTTGTCAGTATTCCATTGGGGGGGACAATGTGTGTGAATCCATGTGTGTATATTTTTCCTATGCACATTTTTAATGTCTTCTTTAGTTTTGCTTTGTCAAAACTACAACATTATAGCTCAGATCCCTGATTACCTTACATTGAGTTTCTATACTTTGCCCTCAAAAGCTGTTATAAGCAGTGAAGCTGGTAACCAAAGGCTTTAAATTAAATTGATCAACCGAGCAATAAAAATAAACACATACAGCCACAAAGTGCACAGTGCAGCCAGTGACACGGACTCCAGCCTCCAGGACCAGTTTATGGGCATTAGATCCTTTAAATGAAGGCAGCAAAGAAGGGTGAATATTCAAAATTTTTCCTAGGGAAAAAAAGAGAATACTTTACTGTTAAATTCATTTTTCTAATTTTATAAAATTAGAATATACATTAATGTGCTTGCATAAAAATAAGATCAAAACACTCTTTCCCCATTTAATTAAAACACAGTAGAAACTGTGTAACGCCTGTCCAATGCTGCAAGATAAATAATAGTTTGGAAGTGGTCATTCAAACTCTGAAACCACAGAACAAAGCTTACTGATAAAACTTGGTAGGCGTTACGAGAAAAATTGCCAAATCAATGACTAAGAACTTTCATAGGGCACTGTTTAGATAGTATGTGGGAATTCGCAAGTAAAGGGAGAAATAAAGCCCAATTCAAGATCTGAAGTCTAAATTATGACTGTATAATGCAACATGTAAAATTTGAAATAACACTCTATAAGCATTTTAAATGTCTATTATCATCTTTCATCAGGACTTATTAATCACATTTGCAATACAGTGCATATTGGGGTTGGAATCAATCGAGCTCCATTCAATCCATTGTTATGATACTTCAACAAATTATCATCTAATCTTGTACTGTCTACTCTGACTGGCAATATTTCTCCAAGATCTCAGGAAAAACCGCCATCTATCTATTAGAATAACAACTATAGAGAGTTAGCACCCGCTCTTCTCCTAGAAGAATGAAATATTCTAAGAAATATTAAAAAGGCAGAATATTGTATTTTCTCTAAAGGAGAAACATGTTTCTAAAGACATAAACTCAGACCCTCAGCTCCCTGCCCTCCCCCAGCAGATATTTTGGTGCCAACTTAGCTATCTACAAGACAAAAGGCTGGGCCAGCTTATCTACAAAACAAAAGACCTTCACCCTCAGGACATATTAGGGTTAGCCCTCTACCCATCTCACCACATGGCACCTGGGAAGATTGCATCATCCAGCAAGATTCCACCAAGCCTGGGACTTAAGACAACCTACAAAGTTACCCCTGCATGGCCCCATGGGAGTCTGACAACCAATCAGAATAAATTTCTTTCACAGGAACAGGAAGCAAGTTCAAAGTCCAAGAGAGAGTATAAATCTCTCTCTCTCACACACCCATATGCTCAATTGCCCAGGACCTCAAACTATGTGGTCCTGTCCACCATTAAACCATCTTTCCAAACAGCCTCCATGTTTCCAATGTCTTTCTCCCTACTTGGAACTGAAGCCAGATGGACATTTCTTCCAACACAACCTTGGAACTGAAATTTGGACTTTCTGCAGTACTTGTAAAAATCAGTCTGTAGATAAGTCTTTTAAAATTTATAATAAACCTTTAAGAGGCTGCATTTGTATAGCAGATGAAACAGGCATGACCGAGTTCCACTTTTAAAAAGATTAAGCCAGTAGAACAAATTCTCATTTAAAGAAAAACTTAGTACTTTCACGTGTCCTTGTTCTGTTTAATTGTCTCTTTTAAAAGAAACACCAACATGTATTCCCTGAGCTTCTCATCATACTGCGCATAAAGGCTCAACTCTGAAGGGTAGCCTATAACTCCCCTGGTTGCCTTCTCACTCCAAGACTTGTATTTCAAGGGATCAATTCAAATGTCTAAAACAACCACTTGTCTCCTGCAGCCAGCTACGTAAGGAGAAAAAAAAAGAAAGAAGAGGTGGTGTCCTTTTCACATTGGGCTTTCTAATATTTCTTCCTCTAAAACATGCTTGCCTGTGATCATACGGTGGTGGTAGTAGAAATCAATTGTCTCTCTAAGCTGCAAAAATATATTTTAAAAAAACACAGCAATAATTTAAATTGAAGAGATAATAAATAGGAAGATTTTTGCCCTCCTCTTAACTAAGTATCATCTGAGCTCAGAATAGATGGTTATCAATAGGGGAATTCTTGCCATGTATCTTGTTTAGTAATAACATGGAAAATAATGACACTGTCTCTTAATCAGCGCAGTTTTTAACTTACAAGAAGCGTCTGTGAGAAATAAAAGGATTCACTTCTAATCTATTTGTCTCTGAAGAGTTTTAAAATAATTAAATTGAGAAGTTACTGCTTGAGGAAAGTGACTCTATAACAAACTGTTTGATATGTAAAACACAGAAGTCCTCACCTTCCCACTTGCTAACAAAAGGGCCAGATAAGATGCGCATAAATCCAGCAAGACAAATCAGTTCTACTGAAAACTCCCTGAGGACTTGATCAACGGCACTGTCAAATTCTATACGATTGCTGTAATCCTTGTGGCTAATTACCTGAAATATAAAAACAGTAGAAAAACAGATGTAACACAGACTAGTTATCCTAAATGCCATCTTCTTCCAGTAAGTTGGACCTCAATTTCCACCATCCTCAGTCATGATAATTGATGGATTGTGGAGCAAGATTAGAGAAGTCTGACTTTGTCATTTTTCCATTAAATACAGAAAAACACTGATGCTTAAAGCTTTATCTTATTAATTGGAATTCATTTAAGGAGGCATATGATATATCAAGAACAATATATCATTGTCTACATGATAAATTTTGGCCCTGTACACCAAGACCTTGCCAAAACTATGGTCACAAGCCATGGTCATCCCCATCTTCAAAAAGGGAGACCCACAGACCAATCTCCTTATGCTGTATCACCTATAAAGTCATGGAATCAATTCTTAACCAATCCATTATCTTCCAGTTAGAGGCAAACAACCTACTCTCTAATAAACAATTTGGTTTCAGAAAAAAACTATCCTGTAATCTGCAACTCTAACACTGCAAAAACATATACACCACACAACCTGATCAGGGCAAAGCAATAGACGCAATCTACATGGACTTCTGTAAAGCCTTTGATTCAGTGGTACAAGACAAACTACTCCTAAAACTAAAATCTTATGGTATCTCTGGACAACTGCATAACTGGATAGAAGCATTCCTGTCAAACAGACAACAAATGGTCCAAATTGGGAGTGTCCTATCAAATTCTGTACCTGTCAACAGTGGTGTCCCCCAAGGCAGTGTTCTAGGACCAACTCTCTTCATACTCTACATAAATGACCTCTGTGATCATATTAAAAGCAACTGCGTTCTCTTCGCTGGTGATGTAAAGCTATTCAACACCACAGACTACCCTCCAAAAAGACCTTGATTATGTATCAGAATGGTCAATCAAATGGCAACTTCAAATCTCAACAAATAAATGCTCTGTCTTGCATATTGGCAAAAAAAATCAGAAAATAAAATACAAGCTAAATAGTCAAGACCTTGTTGAGGATCCAAACTTTGTCAAGGACCTTGGAGTACTCATCTCTAATGATCTAAGTACTAGAGTCCACTGTAACTACATAGCCAAAAAGGCATTAAGAGTTGTTAATCTAATCCTACGTAGCTTTTTCTCTGGTAATATTATACTACTAACTAGAGCATACAAAACATTTGCTAGACCTATACTTGAATACAGCTCATCAGTCTGGAACCTATATCATGCATAAACACAGTTGAAAAAGTGCAGAAATATTTCACAAGAAGTGTTCTCCGCTCCTCTACTCATTGCAGAATATCTTATGCCACCAGACTTGAAATTCTAGACCTAGAAAACCTAGAACTATAGCGCCTCCGGTCTGATCTAAATATAGTATATAAAATCATACATTGCAATGTCCTACCTGCAAATGAATACTTCAGCTTTAATCATAACAAGACAAAAGCACACAATAGATACAAACTCAAGGTTAACCGCACCAAGCTTGACTGCAGAAAATACGACCTCAGCAACAGAGTGTTTAATGTTTGGAATACTCTACCTGACTCTGTGGTTTCTTCCCCAAACCCCAAAAACTTTAACCTTAGACTGTCTACTATTGACCTCACCCCTTTCGTAAGAGGCCTGTAGGGGGCGTACATAAGCGCACCAATCGTGCCTACCGTCCCTGTCCTATTGGTTTTTTTATTTTTCTTATAAGTATCTATCTTATGTATTCAAAACTATATTTATTCTTATATCTGTATCTTGCAAGAGATTGACAAATCAAATAAATACTAAATACAATGAAACAGGAACCATAAAACAGACTCAGAGTAGGACATCCTGTGATCATGTGTCAAAATGTTAGTTTTCTTCTTCTTAGTTACTCTTCTGATAACCAAGTATTGTAACGTTAGTTGTATGTTGTAATGTGGAGTTATGGCTGTCAAAGATTATGGTTGGCAATTCATGGCAGATGAAAAAAAATCCTGTCATCTAGTAACTGCCCTTGTCCAAATCAGAACTTCTATATTGGAGAAAATCTGCATTGGGGAAAATCAGGTACAAGAGCGTCATCTAGCCTAATTTTAGGCCTCTTTTCTCAAAGTAGATGGGAGATATAAAGTGGATAGATCTTTCTAATTAAACATGAAGTTAAATACAGACAATGCATACATGCTCTCCCACATACATACAGTATAGCTGAACATACACAAACTCTCTCACAGACTTATCTACTTGCACATGCACAGTGAAAACACTTATACAAGTAACCCACAGAGATATACACACAAAAAAAGCAAAAAGCAAAGTGAGAAGATTGGGAGCAAGCAGGAAATGAAGATATGGGACATGGAACAAAAATGGAAAGTTGGAGAAAAGACTTAGAACCATGGCTTGTAATTGTGGTTTTCCATCTGATCAGTGTTTTCATTCTTCTGTGCAAAAAATCCAGGACAACTGAAACACTATCAACCTAATTTTAATTTAGGTTTCTAATGGTGCTTTGCCAACTGATTACAAATTGTTACATATCTTACACAATCTTCCTACTTTATAGGCTACTGTGATGTCTTAACTGTGCTCAATCTGCCATCTGTGACAAATCTAGAAGGGCAAGTTTTGTCTTTCTTAGATTTTTTCTATAAGGACTGGCCCACTATTGTTAACTATTTATTTCAGATAGCAACTACTACAATAAACTGCTAATGAAAAAGTACTTACTTTTGTGGGAATTCCATCTCTTTCTGCTTTTTTAAGTCCTTCTGCATCGGCCTTATTAGAAATAACAACTACTATTTCTGCAGAGCTGTTTGGCTTCTTTGCACTGGCAATCAGAGCTTCCATATTAGTACCTGACAAAAAAGCAAATAAAACAAACTTAAGCCAAAACCTTAATTTACCTAAGAATAAACTACATAGAATGATGTTTCCTGTTAGGCTATCTTTCTGCAGATGATTGCACTAATAACAATGTAATTAACAATGTAATTAAGTATTTTAGCCAAATGGTAATTTGAGTTCTCATAAAAGGTAAAGCTTCCTTTGTAAAAAACAAAACAAAACTCCAATCCATCCAAAATCAACAATAATGTTAAAATATGAACATTAGCCACAACTAAAAATGCATTCTCATTTTAACATATTTTACTTTAATCAGATAGTGTATTTTTATAATTTTTATACTCAATTTAAAAAAATAATTGAATAAAATATAAAAGTTATTTTAATATGATAAAATTTAAAATAAAATCTAATCATTTACACTTGTAAAAGGCCAAAACTTTCTACTATAGCATTCATATGTTTTGCAGTGTCAGCAGTACTCCAAAAAACAGCTACAGGCATTAGAGAAAACACCTTTTAAATATATGACTTTTTCTAAACTTTGAATTTGGATGATATAATTCATGGGTTAAGGTGTATAGATTTTTAAAAATTCAATTAATCAATTGGAACTCCACCCCAAATTTAAAATATGTATGTTGTGTTCTATTCTCTTAGCATAGGAACACATCTAAAACATATTTACTTTCCAGTTCTTTAATAACCTCCCCCTCACAAAACTGCATATAGAAATTATAGTTTAATAAGTAAACTAATACTATGTAATTTATTAAAGGAGAGACACAGATGATTAAACAGAGAAAGAAAGGCAGACTGAAAGACTTGATCTATCCATGATGATCAAATCAATACAGAATCAGAAGATACTTTTCCTGTCAATGTTGACCAATCTATTTTAAACTTGTCTGTCAGAATGAAAGAAAAGATACTAAAAGTTTCCTTGAATTTCTTTCAGTGGGAAATACAGGACCTTACCTGTTCCAGAGATGAGGACGCCAACTTTTGTTTTGCATGGCTTCAGTTTTATTTGTTTGCTGTGCAAGGACTGCAAACTATTTGCTTGTAAGGCTTGGAGCAAGTTTTTGACTTCAACACGAACAGAACCTTTACATTAAAAATTAAACATCAACTGAAAATAAATCAGATTACAGCACAAGAGCCAATTTCCTATTAAATTATAAGAAAGATCCAAGATAGGTTGAAAAGGGTAGTTTTATTTTAAACATTTGGAAAGGGTCCTAAAAGTCCTAAAGTAGGTTCAAAATAATGATGGAATTTAAGATATTGCTATATATCTATGCCTATCTATATATATTGGATTTAACGGTTATAGAAATCAGGACTTCTATATTGATATATGTAATCCTCAGAAAATTGAGGTTGAACATAATGACCTGCTTGATGATGCACAACTTTCCCAATCAACCATGCCTCTTCATGTCTCCGAATGTCACTTAGGACTTTCCCAGCCAGCTCCTTCTGCACAATGAGGACTGCACCAATGCCACAATTAAATGTTCGTGTCATTTCTTCCTCTGATAGATTTCCTTTCCTCTGAAGCCAGGAAAAGATGCTGAGCATCTTCCAATGCAAGGCATCTGAAAATAGTCAGAATGTTTATCTTAATAATTCCTTAATAATTCCTTATGTGTCCAATCACACTTGGCCAATAAAGTATTCTATTCTATTCTATTCTATTCTATTCTATTCTATTCTATT
>BHEV01040243.1:0-23620 GCA_004319985.1 Emydocephalus ijimae | reverse complement strand
TCACCAGCTCCCCCCTATCTTCAGCTGCCTCTACGGGGCAGCCTTAACCTCCAAACCTTTACAGGTCGAAGGCACCAAAACAGCTAGCGCGGCGGGGATCGCACAGAATCGCGAAACCCTGCCGCTCGCGAAGCCGACAAACCGGAAGTTCCCCCCCCCTTCTAGTTTCTTGTTCGGGTGTCTGGCTGGCAGTGACGGCTATTCTTGACCTAAGTTGGTTTATGATAGGGGCCCGGTTATCTGGGTGATTGTTGCTGGCACCCAGAGTGGTTCTCCTGTGAGATTTTTGGCATATACTAGGTCCCCTACACTAAATTTTCTGTGTTTGCTGGAGGAGCCTGGGGGTTTGTCTGGGTTATATGTTGGGTGCATTCTGTCTAGTGTTGACCGTAGTTTCCTGTCCATCATTAGTTCCGCCGGGCTTTTATTTGTGGTTGTGCTAGGTGTAATGTGTTGAATGAGGAGCATTTTATTGATTTTGTCCTGTATATTGACTGTTTCTATTTTCTGGATGGCTTTCTTGGTGTATTGGACCATGCGTTCCGCCTGCCCGTTCGCCGCCGGTTTGCCGGTGCGATTAATGCATGGCGTATCCCTTGGCCTGCCAGAAATTGTTCAAATGCTAGTGCGGTGAACTGGGGCCCATTGTCCGACACTATTATGTCTGGCAGGCCGTGTGTAGCGAAGAGTTTACTCAGTTTCCTTATCACTGCCTCCGTTGTGGTTGACTTCATGGTGCTAACCTCCAACCAGTTGGAGTAAGCATCTACTGCGATAAGGTACATATGTCCCTTGGTTGGCCCCGCGAAATCTATATGAATCCTAGACCACGGACCTCTTGGTTTTTCCCATTCTTGGGTTCGGGCGGCAGGAGGATTGGATCTGGATTCTTGGCATTGTTTACACTTGGCAACCCAGGTTTTAATCTGCNTCTGTCCCCCCAAAGTATGCAGCCCTTTTCGGTAAAGAGTTCAGTTTGTCTGTTCCGGAAGGGTCTGAATAGTTCATCTATGTCCCCTTCTGGCCACCTTTTCCCACCCAGCTCAAGACTCGCGCCAGCCGTTTGTCTTTATTTGTTTCTCTGGCAATGTCTGGCACGGTCACGAGTGGGTTGGATATTGTCTCTATTTGGAGTACCTCTGTTGTGGGTGCCGGGTCATCTTCCCAGTCTGGTAGGGGTGACCGGCTCAGGGCATCTGCATGGGCAATGTCCTTGCCGGGTCGGTGTATCAGCTGGTAATTGTATGCTGCTAGGAATTCGGACCACCTTGTCATTCTTGGCGATAGAATGTTCAGTGTGGCCCTGTTTCCTGCCAGGATTCCTAGCAGCAGCTTGTGATCCGTGACGATTGTAAAAGTCCTACCGTAAAGGTATTTGTGAAATTTCTTGGCGCCGGCAACGACTGACAGGGCCTCTTTGTCAAGTTGGCTGTAGTTCCACTCTGGCTTTGAAAGTGTCCTTGATGAGAAAGCGATGGGTGCTTCCCTCCCGTCTGGTAGCTGGTGGCTGAGGATTGTGCCGATCCCGAATGGCGACGCGTCGCAAGTTACCGTCAATGGCAGGGTCTCATTGTACTGGATTAGTACCGCGTCGGATGTTAGCAGGTTCTTTGTGTTGTTGAAGGCACTCTCCTCCCGTGCTCCCCAGGTCCAGGTGGCTGTTTTATCTAACAGCCTATGCAGCGGTTCCGCCACGGTCGCCTTTTGAGGTAGGAAGACATTGTAAAAGTTTAATAGTCCCAAGAAAGCCTGTAATTCCATTTTGTTTTTTGGTCACGGTGCCTCCCTTATGGCCCTCAGTTTCTTTTCTGTGGGGTGAATCCCTTGTTTGTCTGGGAGGTACCCTAGAAATTTGACCCTTTCGGCCCGTAGTTGGCACTTCCCTTTCTTGACTTTAAGTCCCGAGTCTCTGAATTTCTGCAGTACCTCCCTCAACCTGGCTTCTAGTTGTTTCTCATTTTTCGCGGCCACCAAGACATCGTCAAAGTAGGGCACAACCCCTTCAATTCTCTGGAGGAGTCTTTCCATAAGGCTTTGGAAGACCCCGGGTGCCACGCTGACTCCAAATTGGAGCCGGTTGCAGCAGAAAGCCCCTCAGTGCATTACGATGGTTTGGACTTCTGCTGTTGTGGTGTCGACCAGCAGTTGCTGGTAGGCTTGTGCCAGTCANGTACCTCCCTCAACCTGGCTTCTAGTTGTTTCTCATTTTTCGCGGCCACCAAGACATCGTCAAAGTAGGGCACAACCCCTTCAATTCTCTGGAGGAGTCTTTCCATAAGGCTTTGGAAGACCCCGGGTGCCACGCTGACTCCAAATTGGAGCCGGTTGCAGCAGAAAGCCCCTCAGTGCATTACGATGGTTTGGACTTCTGCTGTTGTGGTGTCGACCAGCAGTTGCTGGTAGGCTTGTGCCAGTCAAGCTTTGCGAAGATCCGGCCTCCCCCCAGTGAGTGCAGAAGGTGCTGGACTACTGGGACGGGGTATGCGCTTTGTTGGAGCGCATGGTTTAGGGTGGCCTTGTAGTCACCACAAATTCTCACTGACCCATCTGGCTTGATGGGGGTGACAATTGGGGTCTCCCACCGGGCATGATCGATTGGTTCCAGCACCCCTTGTGCGATGAGCTTGTCAAGCTGCTCATCGATCTTGGGCTTGAGTGCAAATGGCACTCGCCTGGGCTTAAGGCGGATTGGCATGATACTCGGGTCTATGTTAAAGGAGATAGAGGACCCCCGGTACTTGCCTAGGCTGTCATCAAAGACTTCCCGGAAGTCCCTCACGAGTGCCGCTTCCCAGTCCGCCTCTCCGATGTGGTGTATTCCGGTTACTTCGATGCGAACCACTGGAGTCCCAACAGGCTCGGGTGATCTCAGTCGACAATCATCAGGGGTAGCACTTCTGTGTGGCCCTTGAAGGTGACCTTAAAATGGCCCCTGCCGACTACAGGGATTCGGTTCCCCTGGTAATCTTTGAGGGTTAGTGTTTGGTCCTCCAGTTCATGGCAGTGGATGGCGGGAACCAGACGCTTGAGTGTGTGCCAGGAGACCATTGAGAGGTAGGACCCAGAATCCACCTCCATTTCACATGGTTGGTCTTCTAGTCCCACCGTCACATATACCTTCCTGGCGTCACTTGTGGAGGAGTGGCCGATGACAACGGTTTGGTGTGTCTCCTCCCTTTGTCTTGTCTCCTGGAGTCGCCTGTTCCGACCTTCTCGGCTCCATCGATTCTCCATCTGACGATCGTGGTTTCTGGTGGGGGTGTTCTCTCTCCGTCGAGGGCTGCCTTCTCGTCGTTGCGGGCTGTAGTATCTTTTGTTCCAGCATACCTTGCCCCGTTTCTCGCAATGCCGGCAAATGGCATCGAGAAAACAGCAGTCCGCCCAGGGGTGATCGCCGCCGCAGCTGGCACACTGGAACCTCGACTTACGACCTTGGGGCCCCCGTGGCTCCCGCGCTGATTGGAGGCGGTGGATTTCCTCCTCCTCCTCCTCGGTTTCCGAGAAGGAGTCGATGTCACCGTAATGCATGGTTATGTCTTGATGGTCGGCTTCTGGTCGCTTCTGGGGGGTTGATGTTTCTCCGGCCGTCGGTCGTGGCATGATGCTTGATTGCCGCATCCGAGCCGCTGATTTCTTGGCCGCTTCAGCTGTTGCGGCCTCAGTGAGGGCATCGGTGAGGGAGATGTTCCCCTTTGCCATGATGCGGCTCTGGAGGACAGGGTCTCAGGGTCCTAGGATGACGCAGTCTTGCAATGTCTCGTCCAGGTTAGCAAACTCGCACAGACCGCCCAGGTCCCGTAGTGCCACTATGAAGTCGCCGAGCCCCTCACCCTCGCGTTGATCCCTCCTGTAGAACTCGTGCCGCCGGATGAGGATGGGCATGACAGGGGCATAGTGGTTCCGCAGCAGGGGCTTGAGATTGCCCCACTCCATCGTCTTGACGTCCTCTGGTTTGGCCAGGGCTTTGGCCTTTTTAAGCACTGTGGGCTCGCAGTGTGTGAGAAACACAGCTCATTTCTTGTGGCCATTGGCATCTTTAAGATTGCTACTCTCGAGGAACATCTGGAACCTATCAGTATAGGATTCCCAGTCCTCAGTAGTAGGCTTGAAGGGAGCGGGTGGTGAGTTGATTCCGGCCATTCTGATTGCTGCTGTGTGCCGTCTCGCCACGTGCTGGATGGTCTCCTTGTCTCACAATCCCACCTTCGTCGCCATGTTAGAGCTGAGGTGGATTGGTTCAACAGAGACACGAGACCATTCTAGTGATTTCAGCTCTTTATTTGGAATGAGAATAGTCTGACAATGCGAGCTGCGGCAGCCCTTCATATAGGGCTGGCTCGCGGCTCAGCGGCCAATGGCAGCACTTTGAATCTCCTGCGATCAGCACAGCCAATCGCGGTAGATTCCTAGTGCTCCAATCACGGCCGAGCCTTCGACCAATCAGGTCTCCGTCTGTCCGGACCAATCGGTTGTGGGGGTTTCAGAGTATGCTAATATTGTACAGGAGTGTTGACTGAAACCCTTATTGGAAGAAGTGCTGGGAAACCTCCGATGCACCCAACAGAGACAGAACTATCAGCATACAGTGGCAGAACTCATCTGTCTTTTCCAGTGTAAATTGACTTAAACAATTCCACCTAAGACTTGTTAAGCAGTATGGAAGCTGCCAGTCAGTCATAACTCTGCCAGATGCCTCTGTGGATGCCAAGTGTGTAATCTTTCCTGCAACCCAAGCCAAAATGGTCATGGAGGAAAGCCAGCACCTGGCAGATAAGGTTGTTTTAGCAACAGCCTGAAGCAACAGAATCCACCTCTGGCCATACCAGCAACTAAATGGACAGAGAAGTATATTAGATTAAATCCACCATGAAAATTGTGTTGGTAGCCTGCCCTGGTTACACACTCCACTTTGAATACTGAATCAGATTCTAGCGTATGGCTTTGAAGATTAGACAAACTAGAATGGGGTTAAGGTGAATCAAAGGTAGTCCAAGAAACAAGGATGTTTCAAGGTTTAAGAATAGTCCAAAGAACAAAGATGATCAGGAGTCTAGAAATTAAGCCTTGCGACTAGAGCTTGAAGCAGTTAAGGAGGCTGGTGGAGAAGAGGAGGAAGAATAAGAGCACATTCCTGAAAGAATGTCAGATAGAAAAGAAGGTAAATATGTTTCTGCATCTCAAATATTAGAAGACACTGAAGAATTATCTGAAGTTACAGGGATGTGGATTCTAATGGAATGTTACTGGAAAAAACACTTTCTAATAAAGGACAGTTTGATACTGGCACCTGTCATCTAGATAAATAGTGGCCTCCCTTCTCAACATGTGTTCATATAGAGCAGGGGTCTCCAAACCTGGCAACTTTAAGACTTGTGGGCTTCAGCTATGCTGGCTGGAGAATTTTGGGAGTTGAAGTCCACAGGTCTTAAAGTTGCCAAGTTTGGAAACCTCTGATATAGACGTTAGATGACGATCTGTTTGGGATGCTTTAATTCCTGCACTGAGAAGAATGTTGGACCCAAAGGCCACTTCCAACTTTATGATTCTATAATTCCATGTGGCAAATTAAAAAGGGCCCTCCACCCACGACCCCAAAAGCAAGAGAAGATGAAGCACATGTCCATACATTTCCTGATTCCCCCTTGGCTGTAAGGCTCTCCTGCAGTTGACTGGCAAAATCAGGGAGATAAGGCCAACCTATTTCTCTTTTCTCTATGTTCTGAATTACAAATATTCTGATATGGTTTTATTAATAGCTACAGTTTAATGAATAGTGAGTCTCAGCAGTTTTTATTCTTATAGGCTGGATAAAAAAACTAGCAAAGTTGAATCTTCTGTGTTTATTATATTAATATAAAATGTAGTATTTATTATTATATTAATATAAAATGTAGTATTTATTATTATATTAATATAAAATGTAGTATTAATATAAAATGCATCATAAACCAATATTAGAGAGAACAGACGTTCATTTTAGTAGGTCTCTTCTTTCACTTACTAGCTGACATATATGCACAATTTGATTGCCAAATATAAATGTGGCCTAAAGGAGATAACACTGTAACTATGACCACCAGTACTGATAATATTTTAAGTCTGTGTTGAAATGTGTGGATTTAGGGTATTTAACCAAATGTTGAAGGAGAAGCAAATTATTAAAATTTTATATTCAATATTTTCAGCCTAGATGAACGAATATTTGTTTGTAATAGAATTTCTATAGCAAGTATCTGTAGGACTGAGTCTCAATATAAACCACTCCATTAAAATTAATGGCAGTTCACCATTGACATCCATACGAGTGTTGTTGATTATGCCAATCAGCCTAAAAAACTGCAGCAAAAGGATTTTGTGAAATCGTATTTATCTCATTTCGTGTTTTTCCATTTGCAGACATTCACTCACTTGACTAAACAATGTCATTTTACATGCAACTCATGTAACATTTATTTCACCTCTCTTTGATAATTGTTTTTCATATAATCAAATATAATAGAGCAGAGTTATTTTCTTTGAAAAAAAAAACCCAGTGCATAGATGCATCAGTATTTGATAATTCTTGAAGCTTCTATCAAAATGTATTCCAGGTGAGTCTGTGCGAAACCATTATAACCCATAATTCATTCTGGCAGGTGATTCGCCTGCAGCTGTATTCATGTCACAAAGGCGAAGTCTGAGACCTACACTCAGTTAATTAACTGGGAAGAGGACTGTAGGTCTGATCGTTCATGAAATGGAGTCAGAAGAACACCTGTAAAATAATGCCTATTCCCCTGAAATGTTGTGATTGCATATAATTACTAAAAATAGCAGAGGGAGGAAAGCAGCAAAAGTTAGTTAATCATTATTTTATACTGTTTACTATTCCAAGGTTTTATCACTTCAGTTGTATTCGTATGATACAATGACATGTAAAGACTTCTCCATATTTTAATTCTGCTAGAAAGGTATCTCAATGGGACCTAATAGGCTCAGTATGTTTGAATTACATTATTTAATGGAAGGATCCTGGTTCATACGGATAAAAATAACTTGTTACAAAGTAGGCTGTGCAAAAAACAAGTCAGAGAAGCCATTTCCAACATTTGGCAATGCTGACTGGCAATATTTGAGGTTACTTCTCTAACAAATTCAGTTAGTAGGAAGGAATGTGTCACACAAATCCTTCCTGCTTCACCCCACACCTCTTACCCACCAGTCCATCAGCTGGGCTAATTTTGGACACAGTTCTACCAATCGTCTAAAAGACTGATAGACACAAGGCTTAGAAATTGTCAAATGACAGGTTACCAGTGTGAAACAGTTTTGCACTGATAACCTGTCATGGGGCAATTTAAGAAGTGATTAACCCACCCACATTTGTTCTGCTGGTTGTAAGGAAAGTGATGATGTTGGATGGGAGAGGAAATCAAGTCAGGAAAATCCTTCTCATCAATCATTGAGTCAGATTAGAGTGTGGCCATAGAAGGAGCCAACTGGACTGGAAGGCTGTGCTCCCAGTTACTCGTGCTGTTTGGATTGCTGCAATGCACTCTACATGGGCCGTCCTTGAAGACCATCTGGAACCTAACACTGATTCAGAATGCAGCAGCACAGGCAGTTTTGAGTGCCTAGTGGTTCATCCAACTGCTGTGTAAGCTACATTACCAGTTGCTTTCTAGGTGCAATGCTAAGAGAGCTACACTACCAATTGCTTTCTGGGTGCAACTCAAGGTGTTGATTATCACCTTAAAAACCCTACATGACATAGGGCCAGGTTACTTGCAGGGCCACCTCTTCCTGAGGCTATCTACCCAATCTACTAGGTTTGCTTGGGTGGGTACACTTCAAATCCCTTCCTTTACATGCTGCCATTTGATTAGACCTTGTAGACATGCTTTCTGAGTGGCTACCCCAGATCTTTAGAACAGCCTCCCATCTGAAATCTGAGGAAACCCTGTTCTTTTAGTTTTCCAGAGGGTTGTAAAAACCCCATCCAACTGGGAGGCTCTTTGGTCTGGTGCCTGGGAGAAAGTGTTTCGTTTTTAGATATGCTTTAATGAATTGCTGTGAGCCTCCTAGAATCTTTATCAGATAGACAGCCATATAAGCCTTGTAAATAAATAAAGAAATATTTATTTGATTTGCTTTAACCATTTCAGTGATTTGTTTAGCAACCATAGTAAAAAAAAAAAAAGGTTGTAAAATTGGGTGCGACTCACAATGATTGTATTACTTAGCAAGAGAAGTGGGGGCCCATTAGTGGTCATAAGCTGAGAACTATCTATATTTGTGTTAATGTGTGAATGTATGGTGAATGCAAACTATAAACATACTTGTGGAGAGAGGTGTTTGCATGAGTATGTATTACAAGTGAGATGCATTACAAGTGGATTCTTGGGGTTCCATCTGCTTGCTATAACATACTAATATTGAAAGATATCTGCTCAGAACAACAAAAAATAACTGAAATGTTCCTGTCTGGGGGGGGAAATGGAATAAATAAGTATTATATTAAACATAAAAGGATAAATGCACAGAAAAATAGTTGACTTAAAGAACATTAAAATGAATGACTTCTAAGAATGACTCAGTGCTTTGTGCCCAAAAAAATGGATCTAATTTTGTCCATATGTTTGGATCCTATTTATTAGAAAGCCCTGCATGCTGTGTCAGCATTATTGCTATAAAAAGCATATGTGAGTGCCTGAACAGCAGAGTTTTGAAAATGACAACTGCTCATATTTCAAAAATTATTATAATCTCTGTTGGGGAAGAAAAAGACCACTTTCACCAAATTAGGAGCAAATGCCATATGAAGATGATAGGATAATAAATTGGTGAAAGCTGCTGTAAGGGATTCTAGGTGTAATTATTTTTCTTCAAGGTATTCATATCCAAAAGATGGAACAGAATATGAGTTGTCAGATAGATGTGATTGAAATTTACCAAGGTGGGGGGAACCAGGAGTGGGATTCTACCAATTCGTACCTATTCACTAGAACCAGTTGTTATCATTCTAAGCAGTTCGGAGAACCGGTTGTTAGAAGAAATTACTGGCCTAATCCTGTAAAGAAGGTAGGAAGGAAACATTCTGGTGTCACTTACAGAAACTGCCTCTCCATTAACCCTTATTACATTCTTGGCAGGATTGACTTCCTGTCTTAGGAACATCTCTGGAGTTTTTTCCTGTCCTTTGCTGGTACTTTGCTTGTGTGGAGTGACCATTCAAAGTTACAATGGCACAGAAAAAAGTGACTTATGACCATTTTTCATGCTTATGACTGTTGCAGCATCCCCACAGTCATGAGAGGCCAGGTGAGGAGATGTGTGCCTCAATGTGAGTGATATTGAGTTGGCCACACCCAGCCAGTCACATGACCACCAAGACATGTCCACCCAGTCACATTACCACCAAGCCACGCCCACCACCTAAGCCATGCCCACAGAACCAGTTGTTAAAAATTTTGAATCCCACCCCTGGGGGGAACCATAGACATGTCCAGATAGAAAATTGTGATCCACACCCAGCATTAAAGTCCGGTTTCTGTCTCTGAGCTTCTTCACCAGGAACTTAACTGTCTAGATCAGTGTTTTTTAATCTTGGCCACCTTGAGATGTATGGACTTCAACTCTTAGAATTCCCTAAGCAGCATGCTGCGAATCCTGGGTGTTGAAGACCACATATCTTAAAATGTCTAAGATTTTAAGAGGACTACTTATACTTTGCACTGCAAGTTAAAGTATGTTTAGGTCTCAATGGCTGCAAGGTTGACAGATTTGAAACTTGATTAGAAAAGGCAGGCCAACTTCTGTCATGTGGTTACTGAAAGATAAATGACGAAGAAAGCTCAGACTATGGGTTGGGAGTCCCCAGAGGGTCACAAGTAATCTAGAAGGGGGAAGGATTTCTAAGGGGGAAAAATTGATCAACTTTGCCTAGATAGGGTGGGAAGGCTTCCATGTGTGTTCTGGGATTTCTTTGGCATTTTGCCTGCACTAGTGCCAGAGAGAACTGTGCCATTAAAAACTATTAAGGATTCACTCCTGTGATATAGCAGTTAAAACTTGAGTTTTATGAGTAAGCAGTACTGCATAATTATTTCTGGCCCCAAGAACATCATTCCCTTTTACCAGGCAAGTCCCACAAATATATCTATCATTGTAGTAGAGGATTGCAATTTGAGAACCTCTGGACTCCTGCAGGGTATTTCATAGAGAAGCCTATGCAGTTACAAAATGCCCTGCCTTACAGAGAGCACTATAAGGTGTTTAGAGCAAGTGCATTAATCTTTTTTTTAAATGTAGTGTGGGTTTTTACATTTGGGAGGTATTGAGTATAAAGGAATCAGTTGAGCAGTTGTGCATTGGTAGAATGTAGGAAAAAAGGGATGCTGTTCAAACTCTAGATACTGAAATTCAGTTGCAAAAATAAATAAATCAAACATTCAGAGGTGGCATTCAGCAGGTTCGGACCAGTTCTGGAGAACGGGTAGTGGAAATTTTGAGTAGTTTGGAGAACCAGCAAATACCACCTCTGACTGGAGATTTTACAGTATCCTTCCCTTGTCACGCCCACCAAGCCACTCCCACAGAACTGGTAATAAAAAAAATTTGAAACCCACCACTGCAAATATTTAAGATATAAAGGCAACCTAATAATATGAGCATGAGAAGAGAAGATTTATTGCTAAATATGGGAACTGAATTGAAATGATAAGTCATACAGTCAAGAAGCAGATATATACTTTATTTGTGTGGTTTTAATAGAACATTTAATTTCTAAAGAAAAAGTCTAACTCTAACCCTAAACTTATCATTTTTACCTAATTGAGGTAAAAAAAAGAATTTTGACTGCCAACATACAGAGATAGGCCTTGATAAACATCACTATTTACACTGTATCTTGCTAGTTCTTTTAATCTCAAAATGGTGGATAGAAGTAGTTTTATGGAGTAGTGATCCAAATATAACAATTTGGAGTACAAACTCTACCTCCTCCAGAGTTTCTTTTTCACAGAGCCATTGAATTAAAGGAAATGTGGCAGAAAGATGGCCTAACAACTCTTTACTGATGAAGAATCCTTATACACATTAAATTACCATAAAATGCATATTTCTAATACTTCATTTTTGGCAGAACATACCATAAGCAAACTTTAAAAACGTCTCTCTCTCTCTCTCTCTGGGTATATATGTATAAGATTTTATGCATGAGTTTGTGTGTTGGTATGAAAGTATGTGCATACATGTAAGTGTTCACAGATTTCTATGCATAAAAAACAACCATTAGCTTCTGAATTGTTTTGAATTGTGAAAGCAACATAAACTAGTTTTCTTGAAAGAAGCTCATTACTTCTATTTTGAAAAAAGTTTTCCAAATTTAAAAGGCTGTGGCTGGTGGCTAAGATGAGAGAAAATCATGTTGGTTGATCTTCCTGAATAAAAAGGTACAGAACAAAAATATTGCTCGTTTTTAATCAAACAGTCTAAGTAGGTCTACTTCGAAGTAGAGGACTAAATGTACAGTAGGCTTTTTAAAAAAATATATCACAATATCCACCAGCTACTTGAAATATTATTTTCTGTGAGTTGCAGTGTTCATGAATTATTATGAAGATTATGTTTTCTAATTTACCTGGCTCCCTTGTGGTGAATCAGACCGGTATGATAACTTACAACACATAATTAGGCAGCTCATTGTTTGCCGTCTGCCTTCCCAGCTGAGCAATGAAAGATGTGCAGTTGCCCAATGCTTTAAGAGGGACTGCTTACCCCCTACATGATAATGCTATCTTTCAAAGACTTTCAAATCTTATTTGAGCAATCGTTGGGGAGATACCTCTATCCTACTGTGATAAGTTTATGTTCAATATTGAATTATTTATCTGGTTATTCATATACACATTTATGGATTTTGTTCACTTTTGTCTAGGCATTCTTGTACTAAGAGTCACTGAGAGTTGGGTGGCATATACATTTAATAAAATTATAAACTGATCATAACAATGTGAAGTCACAGAAGCCAGTTCTTTAGCTGGCCTTTATACAAATTGAGTTCTTCCCAAGAACCTGGAATGTCATAATATATCAGTATAGCATACGAGCAGATCTAGGCAGTGTGGCCTTTTGCAGCTGACATATGGAAATTTTATTAATGTGCAGATTTTCTAAATGCCATCCAAGATTTTTTGGTATGGCACCAAGTAGGCCGATGACCACAATGGCTGGGTTCATTTCTACTTTTAGTTTTGATTTCAGATCTTGATACTTTGTGATCTTCTCCAATTGCTTGTATTCTGTTCTACTGTCCCCTTGTATTGCAACTCAGTTGTCCATACTTTCTTCATGCTCTCAACTAGAGTTGCATTTGGTGTATTATGAGCCAAGATTTTATCAGTCTGTATTTAGAAATGCCACAATATTTTAACTGGTTCATTTTCAATTAGTTTTTCAATTCTAAGTCCCCACCAATTTTTCATTACTGGTACATAATTTTTATAGATCTTCCAGTGAATCATTTTGGCAACTCTGGTTATGTTATTGTTTATAATCATTGTCTTGTGCACAAGCTGAATATATGATCTACTGTTCTTTCTGCTTCTTTGCACAATCTGCAGGAATCATGTGATGATTTTTCAATTGTGGCTTTGATTGCATTATTTTGAATAAATTATGATGATTATATCCTTAAAATGTAATAAATTATAATTTTAATAAATTATTATGGTTTGTCATCCAGTCAAGCCAGATGTTTAGACTAGACTTGGCATTTTGATCCACCTATCGAGTCCTTCCCAAGAACCTAGAATAGGCAGAGGTTAATGTTTGTTGGTGTTAAAGGCATTGTTGCTGGATGTAAGTTGTTCCAAATAAAGCTTCCTTTTGCAATTGACTGATGGTGATTTTTGGCAATGCTGATGGGGCCCAAGTGATGCTCCATTTATTTTGGGATAGTAAGTCCTATTACTGTTGCTGTTATCTTGGCTTTCTTTTGTCACATCATTGAATAAATTAGTAGTAGTAGTAGTAGCATTAGAGTATTTTTTTTTTTGCTGTTGTTTTTATTAGTAATTGTTTTAATTTAAGAAAGCTATGGGAAATTTCTCACACTGAAAATATCTTTACAGAAAGTAGAAAGAAATTCTCATGTTTTAAGTCTTAATTAAAATGATTAATAGGATCAATTCCTTGTTTATAATATAAACTTAAAGAAAGAAGAATAAGTAGTCTTATTTCAAAGTTATGACTTAGAGAACTAAAAAAAGTCAGATGATCAGTAGTAATTATGTTGGATGGTGGGAAAAAACTGCTTCATTTTCAGTCTGCTTTGAAGTCCAGATTCAGCACAGAAACAGAGTTTATGTTTGTTGTACTACTGAATACTTGACCCAAAAATAGCATTTTAGAGTATTTTTTCTCAGCGACAGATCTCTAGCACAGTATGGTTATGATTCTCATCATACTGAAAATATTTATCATTGATTTTTTTTTTATCATAGAGGTTTGAGGGACTTCTGTTTCAGGAAACAAAATAAATTGATTCTTCTTGGGTACAGTACCATTTGTTATTCTGTATTGGGCAGCAAAATTATTCGTATCTCCTCTGTTGTGGTTTTGTAATATCATCAAGCACCTATAGACTCTTCTGCATTAATTGTTGGTGCACCACATCACAGCAATTACTTTTCTCCTTTACTGGACAATTACAGAAGATACTCCTATCTGTCATGGAACTCAGCAAAATGTTATCTTCTGATGGGTCTTACTTCTTAATGTCTATCAGAAAGCAGTCAGCTACATCATCTGAAGATTTAGAATGAACTTTCACCATTTTGCTGATGACATTCGGCTCAATTCCTTCCTTTCAGGTAGGGCAATGGATCTGCTGAATTAATCCAATAATATTCTGGACAAGAGCCAACAGGGCTGAGGAGCTTCTTCCTGGCAGGATAGAGTCGCAACTCTATTTTTAGTTAGATTTAACAATACGTGCCTTTACAACTGGTGACATTTATGTGGTTTCTAAATGGCAACTTCTGTGATGCAACAAAAATACACATAGATAAATACACCTGGTCCAGTGAAATATGAGAGGGCAATTAAGTGACTTGGTGTTTGAAGAAGTTGGATAGAAAAAATATTGACACTTACAAACTTATTGGAAGACCTCTGAGAATAGCATATTAAAAAAACCACACCCCAAAAAACATATAAATGGATCATTGAACAAATTAACCCACTCAAGACATAAAAGCTTTGGACACCTTTTGTGAAAACCTCGCTCCTTGGAGAAGGCTCCAATGCTGGGATAGGAAATGGAAGATGAGAAGGGCCAGCTGTAAGTTGGATGGATTCACTTTCATGGTAATATGTACACCATTGGAAGACCTGAAGGATCAGTTAGGAATGGATCATCATGGAGAAAAATCTCTCTCTATGGTTGTTAGGAGTCAAAATTAAGTTGGAGGCATCAACCAATCAGACAATTACATGAGTAATCATAGAAGAGCTCATTCATTATCAATTACTATTGTGCTCTTTTGACCTTCTCAGAGGCCTCAAGTTGGGGATTATGGGGAAAAATGGCATTAGTTTAGATATAGCAACTTTGGTTTGACCCAGCAAAACATTTATCCAGATAGTTCTCTTTAAATAAATAAAATTTAAGTAAATGGTCTAAGTCAGGGGTCTCCAAACTTGGCAACTTTAAGACTTGTGGACTTAAACTCCTAGAATTCTCCAGCCAGCTATGCTCTGGTCTAAGTAATAGTTCATTATTTCAATTGAATATGTTCTTGCTTTTCTCTTGTCCTTAAAAGATAGGAAAAGCACAATTATGTTCAAATATGTAATACTGAAAGCTATTCTGAATCTATTCAAAGTTTACTCCTATATCATGCAAGCCATTTTATGGTTTGGGAGCAAACTACAAACGTGACAAATATATAAATTAAATGAAAGCTATACTTACTCTGGCCAAGGACAACTTTTAAAATGGATAAAACTGCTCTTGAATTTATATCTAAATGATTACAGTATACAGCATGAATTAATTAAGTCATCAAATATATCAAAGGGCATATTTTCCCCAGACTTTTGCAAATTCATTGGGAGACTTAGAATCTTGGTGCCAAAATTAATGTAAATGCCATCATTATTTGACGAATCATAAACATACAATTAATAAGCAGCAACAATGTTCCACTGGGCCACATAGCAGATCTTTCCTGTATTACAATTTAAGTTGAACTGACTGATCTTGAACAGGTTGAATAATTCAATAGAGTGATAAATATAGTCCTTGTTGTTTTCTGTTGTTTAAAAATTGCTCCTAATCGCATACAACTGCTGAGGTTCTTACTAGAAAAGTTGTTGCAATTTTATATATTACAGGTTATTTTGTATAATTAGTAATACAAACTACTGCTTTTTAAACATTTGTAAAAAAAGTATCATAGTATGTTAAGGATCCTGAGTGCTAATAGTAACTTAGTCATAATGTGGCCCTACTTGAGAAAGAAGGAAAAGTGAGGATTGAAAGGCTTAATCAGAATTAAAAATGTTAATCTCAATTTTTAAAAAAAGTGTTTGAATGGATACTAGTTTTTATAAACAACTTTGCATAGTGTTGATGAGTTCTGAAGCCCAGCACGATGCATTTTTAATACAAATGGAGCTGAATTCTTGTATTCTGCATTACTCCTTTTTACAAGTGTCCAGATTCTTGCAGTTGCACCCACTGAAGTTAGTTTACTGTGAATAATAAGTTCTGTGCATCATGAGAAAGGCAGGAAGAGGAAAGAATTATTCTCCGAACAATAAAGAAGATTAGATGTTTACATCCATTTCAGGAGTGGGATGCTACCGGTTCTGCCTGGTTCTATAGAGCCAGTAGCTCTGAAGAACAGCAGACACAGAACTGGTTCTGTGTTTGATGTTGTTTGACCCACCTGCCTGCCCGGGCTCTTACCTGTCCTTTATTTCCTGCTTTTCAACCTCAGCTGCTTTGCACGGCACAGCTGAAGTTGAAAAAGCAGGGGAAAAGAGCCTTTTTTAATGCTGTGCACCTGCGCACAATGCTTTTCAGCTGTCCGGGCGGCACAGCTTAAGGTTTTTTTTACATGCACACACACCGAACCGGTAGTAACACCGGTTGAATCCCACCCCTGCTCCATTTCTCTTACAAGAAATGAAAGGAGAGGACCGACCTAGAAATAAGGAGAAATTTTCTGACAGTGAGAATAATTAATCAGAGAACAATTAAACAACTTGCCTTCCAAAGTTGTGGGTGTTCCATCACTGTAGGTTTTTAGAGAAGAGACTGGACAACCATTTGTCTGAAATAGTACAGGGTCTCTTGCTTGAGCAGGCGGCTGGACTAGAGGATCTCCAAGATCCCTTCCAACTCCAATTCTGTGATGTCTTTTCACACAAAGGACAATTGATTTCTATCTATGAGAGGACCAGAAACAGTTCCATAACTGCTTCTCCTTCTCATTTGCAGAAACTAGCCCAGAGCAAATGAAGAAGTGTTTATTGTATAGCTTTTGATAAAATTTTAAAAGAAGGGTTAATAATTATTCATCTAGCATTATGTTTTACACTTGAAGTTAATGTTAGTTCTTACCCCTTTGTAGGTGATGGGCGATTTGATATGAACTTGGTTTACCCAACACATTGAGGCAAAATGTGGCTTATTTAACTTTGGCTGAATGAGTTGTGTGATTCCAGGTAATATAATTTGTAAACCTTGCTTAGTGTATTCTAGGAAGCTACCCAGTTGGTTAAAAAAAAACCAGTGGTTTGGTTAGAAAAGGGCTAGACAAACTGTCTAGTATTTTGTACACAGAACTGTTTTCTAATAATAGTAGCAATAATTACAATACATTGCCATTTTTGTCTGCTAAATTTTAGAACCATGAAAATATAACTGTGAATATATATTCACTCTGTGAATATACAAATAATATACAAAATATACAAAATAATTTCAATGATTTATGTTGAAATAAACTATTAATTCACTCTCTGCCACATATAGCCTCTTTTTTTTGCTTTGTTTGAAAAATACAAAACTGCCGATTAAACAACATTAGAATCTAGGTTTTCCGCATAACCATACCATGTTGACTAAAAGGCAAGCCTCACACTGAATTAAATGTACTTTCAACCTCGTCAGAATATTTGTTACAAATGCTATGAAAAAAGGGGAACTAAATTTAACTTACAGAAAATCTTAAAATGCTTCATACAAATAGATACTACCTTGTTCTTTCCTTCTTCTGTCTTTTTCCCTGATAAAGGTGCCCCCTTGTGGTAAAAATTGTGCTTCACATACATGTTTTAAAGTTAACTTTTTAATGCCAATCATCTCATGTGAGGAGTACACCAGATTTTTGTTTGTGTTGTGTGGGGCAGAACTCATTGGATGCATCTTTTTTTTCCTGGAAAGGGAATTATAGAAAGTTGCATTAAGGATACCTTTAGCCTGACCAATCAGATGCAAGTTATGTCTGGGATTCTGATGTTTTAAACCATGGGTACCCAACCTTGGCAATTTTAAAATTTGAAGACTTTGACTTCCAGAATTTTCTCAGCTGGCAGGAGAATTCTTGGAGTTGAAGTTCACAAGTCTTAAAATTGCCAAAATTGGACAGCTCTGGTTTAAACTGTTTGTAGCTCAGAATAACAGAAGAAAAGAGTCGGAAGGAATCTTGGAAGTTTTCTAGTCCAACCACCTGCTTAAGCAGGAAACCATATACCATTTCAAACTCAATCTTTTATGTCAATGTTAGATGACAGACAAGGTAAGGAGCACAACATTATGTTCCTTTTTTCAAGAAGTGAAAATAACCAATTACTAGGGATCCATAAGATGAGAGTCTATGTGATTTTTCAGCATCCATTTAATGGCAAGTGTTGAGGTGGGAAACTAATTTAGATTGCAGGTGGAGGCTTGGATGATTTCTACATTCCACTAAAATATACAAATCTGAAATGTTAAGGAAAACAGTTCTGACTGATTTTCTTGGTAGTATAGCTTTTTTATTTACTAATACCTCTCTCCTACGAAGAATTATTTAATTCAAGGCTTTTCTACTTTCATTTGGTGGCATAACTAAGGCTTAACAATGCAAGACATGGAATGTTTGTTAAATTATGTGAAAACTCAGTTATTGTAATTGGTCAAACAAGATGATACATGGAATATTTGTGGGTGGCTCTCTTCTTATAATATGGTTTTGAATTAGAAAATTATACTTTAGTGTGCAAATATAGACAATGGGCTATAGCACAAATTGTGTGGAGTTTATGGAAGGTTATTATGTCATTTCACTTCCTCAATACTTCACAGCCTCTCAGGCTCTCTTTGTTTCCTGATCTGAAAAAGTCTCATCGGAGTTTCTTCATGGTGGACTTACTTAAATTTCGGAAAACAACTCTTTAACTCT
Source organism: Emydocephalus ijimae (assembly GCA_004319985.1). NCBI lineage: Eukaryota > Metazoa > Chordata > Lepidosauria > Squamata > Elapidae > Emydocephalus > Emydocephalus ijimae. The sequence continues at coordinate 5,183 of BHEV01040243.1, read as the reverse complement.
AAAGAGATAATTGTGCAAAGAAAGACCAAAGCTTTCAGCTCTCCCTACACTAATAAGCATAAGATCTCTTCACCCATCCAAAAGAATGTCACCCCAATAATTTTATCCTTTGTAAACCAAAATCAAAAGCATTTTCTATTAAATCAAAAGCAGAGAGTTGAAAAATAGAGATTAATTGTGTGCCACAGCACTATCTATTCTGACATGAACAATATCTCAGAATTCAATTGGTACTCTGGGACATGTCTACCATCAATAGTAGGAAGATATTCATTGTGTTAAAAGGGCATAATGTAACAAAGTGCTGTTATAATAATAGTCAGGTGTGTCCTCCAAGACGATTGATATATGTACCAAAATGTCTTTTGAAAAACTCTTTGGACTTTCTATAATATATTTTAAAATGTTTTGGGAATATTAAAGATCCTTTCTTCCTTGCTGTATTCATTACTCTACCTTCACCTTTCACTCGTAGCTAGTGAAATACATAAACTCATTGGCAGGGGTGGGATTCAAAAATTTAACAACTGGTTCTGTGGGCATGGCTTAGGTGGTGGGCGTGGCTTGGTGGTCATGTGACTGGGTGGACATGGCTTGGTGGTCATGTTATATCACTCACATTGAGGCACACATCTCCTCGCCTGGTCTCTTATGACTGTGGGGATGCTGCAACAATCGTAAGTGTGAAAAATGGTCATAAGTCACTTTTTTCAGTGCCATTGTAACTTTGAATGGTCATTCCACACAAACAAAGTACCAGCAAAGGAGAGGAAAAAAACTCCAGAGATATTCCTGAGGCAGGAAATCTAGTCCTGTCAAGAATGTAACAAGGGTTAACGGAGAGGCAGTTTCTGTAAGCAACACCAGAATGTTTCTGTCCTGCCTTCCTTACAGGATTAGGCCAGTAATTTCTTCTAACAACCAGTTCTCCAAACTGCTTAGAATGTTCATGACCTGTTCTAGCGAATAGGTGCAAATTGGTAGAATCCTATCCCTGCTCATAGGCAAAGTTAGAACATCCAGATGGGATTGTAATTGTTATCAATTGTTGTTCATTACTATACAGAATATAGGAAGTGGCTGCCTTGTATAAAACTAAGACATTACCTAGCCCAGTGATTCTGAGTCCAAAGGCTGTACATTGAGTTGGGAAAATCAATGCCCTAAACCAGTGATGGCTAATCTATGACACGCATGTCACTTGTGACACAACGAGGCACTTTGACTGACATGCCTGTTGGTGTGGGGAAAACCTGCACATTTAGAGGCTGCCTGTGCCCTGCTCCAATCCCTGGTTCCTGCTTGTTGTGTGAAGGCGTGGTGTCACCGCTGCCGCGAGATCTTTGCAGCAGAGAACCAGTTTTAACCGCCATAAACTGAGGTTTGTCAGTTTCATTACCTCAGGAACGCTACAGGAGGAAAGGAGATCCATGAGGTTCACAGCTCTGTAAGGTGGCCTTCCGATCCCCACATACTGCACCTGCAGCCCTGAGACCAGGGAGACGAGTTTCACAGCCCTGTGTGATCACCCCAGCCCAGTCCGTCATAAACATCGCAGGAGGACTGCACCACAACCAGACACAGTGCTCACGATATTACCAAATTATTGATATTTCTTGAAGTGACACATGACCCAAAGAAGGCTACACTTTTTCCCAATTTTCGACACACCAAGCTGAAAAGATTAGCCATCACTGCTCTAAACCATCCAGTTGTAGCTGTTCAAGAAAGGAAAAAATAAACTGTACATAGTAGACAATAGGTTTGTTCTTTTACTGCCTTTGATACTGAAAATAATGTCACAATGAGGAATGATATTTCTGCCTAAAATCATCATGTTCTTTGAAAATTGTGACAACTGTATCATGCATTCACCAAACAAATAGTGTGTTTCTCTGATCCTAATCAAATCACTGGAGTGTGTTATTACAGATGAGTATGTCATTTAATAGTGTGATTAAATATCTTCTATAGCATTATTTTGTAAAAAAAAGAAAAAGCTTATTTTTAATATCATTTCACAGTATCTTGTCAAAAGGGGTTCATTAGTTTTTAGGGTTTTTTTTTTTAACAAAAATATATTAGTGCTGTGCCAATTTAGTTAAGCATTGTAATTTTATAAAAAGTATGTGGAAAGCAACGAATAACATATTCAAATAGATTCAAAAGATGAGCATGATGTTAAAAAGAAGACTTAATATGTTTTGGCTTAAAGGCAGAACATTTGTTCTTTTAAAATAGTGTGTACTGTGCTTTTCCTCCCAAATGTCCAAGTAATTTTTTTTTAGATTTTCAACATATTCCTGGAACATATACAAGAGCCCCATACTGATTTTGTTCTTTCCTCTGATATATCAGTATCTTTTCAGCTTATCATTATCTGCCAGAAAAAATATAGACTTTCCCCCTTAAGTACTATGCTTCTGAGGATTATGTTTATACAATACTAGCAGAAGGCCTGTCACTCAGATAGACTGTTCTGAAAGTCAGGTTGATTAAAAGGCATTAAGGGGCAATTACTCTGCATGATCTGAAGTACACACTGTAAATCAATTCCACTTTCACCCTACTATTATCACCATATCCCTAATAATCCCACTGCAATAATCTTTTCACTTCCTTTCAGTGTGTGTAAGTCCAACAAATAAACATTTGTACTTTTGGATTACCCAATTAGCTGCTGGTTCATCTGCAGTGATCAAAATTTAAATGAAGCTATCTCAAACTGCCTTGTAAAGAAAGTGGAACCTGTTTGTTTCTCAAATCTTTTCATTCAAAAGCATCCAAGTTATTTGTGCCCGCCTGTGGGTCATCTGGATCCAACCTAAAAGCAAAATGGCTCAGGAAAGTAAGTACAACACACAATGCATGGATAATGTTTACTAGATGTTACTCTGATTTCTTTCACAATATGAGAACTGTGAAAGAAAATATATTTTGCTGTGATACCTGTGCATCTGAAAGTGAATTTGTCAAATAAGAAGGTAAAATAAAATAGCATAGTATTTATCTTTTTTAAAACTTGTTTTTAAAAGTTAGATACTCTACCATTTCCCTTCCTTATTAAACCTTGAATTCAAACCACAGATGTCACACTGCTCTACCAGTCAATTTAAGGTATCTTCTCTCAAGAATTACAAACTAATTAATTTAATTAATTTATTAAATTTATATGCCACCCTTATCACTCTGCAAAGTGACTCTGGGCAGCTTACAACTAAAATCATAAATATAAACATTTTTTTTTTAAAAAAGCATTTACTTTGACCTGACTTCTTCTTTGGAAATGTTCAAACTAGAGATGGTATTCAGCAGGTTCTGACCAGTTCTGGAGAACCCATAGTGGAAATTTTGAGCAATTCGGAGAACCAGCAAATACCACATCTCACTGTAGATTTTATAGCATCCTTCCCCTGCCACAGCCACCAAGCCACACTCACAGACCCGGTAGTAAAAAAAATTTGAATCTCACCACTGGTTCAAACCCTCCCCTTTCATTCCCAGAAGGTATTTTTGCTGGTTTTGTATCTCGGTGAAATTAAATTTTAAACCTTTCTTTAAATAAGCAGATGAACTATTGTAATGATAGGATGACATTCCCCACTGAAACATTAACAATTTCAAAAAGCAACAACCTTTTATTTCTGTACAAAAGGAAGAGAGAAGGGCCCGGTCATTCAGAACTATCTGATGAGCACTTTGTAGTACATTACTGTGCAAAAAACAGAGTTTGTAATTTACATTTGATTTACTGATTTTATTTTGGCACTAGTTGTTATGTACTGGGCATGGGTCAAAATAATTGGAGACGGTCGTTGAACAGTGAACTTCAGTTCTTTATTTGCATAGTGACTTGAATAACAACAACAGTTCACTCTGCCTTATATAGGCATCTTTCGTACATTTCAACCAATAACGAACTAGGAACGCTAGCTCTTTTAACCAATAGGAACTCTTAGTTAAGGACCAATCAGGTCCGTTAGAGCTGACCAATCCTGGTCTAGCCGCTTGACAGCCAATCAGACGTGCAGGGCCAGAACCCCGCACTTTACCTCAAGCTCAGACTTTATTAAATTACTGTATAGACAACACCCCTTCCTCCTGGCTTCTCAAATCTGGTATGGTCACATAGTCCTTCAAATAGGATGGTTGTCTTTTAAGTCTTTTAGATTTCCGTTGGATTGGCTGATTGCAATCCTGTTGAGGTAGTTCGTTGTTTAGCAGCGATCCTGCTTCAGGTTCAGAGTTTATTCCTCGTTTCCTACATTGTCCTCTATTCCCTGAAGTGCGATTTCTTCCTCTTCTTGCCCCCTTTCTTGCATGTCGCTTACGTCGTCGTTCCCTTCGAGCGGGTTCCCTGGAACTTCCTAATCTTCCGTACTCTCCCCCCCCCTCAGTTTGGTCATGGGGGTTTTGTTGACTGGCTGGTGCAAGTCGTGACCGCAATTGGTCGATATGCCGTTTGTACAGTTTATTATCCAGGCATTGCACTATGTAGGATTTGGGGCTGGTTACGCGAACTACTATCGCCTCTATCCATAATGGTCCAACAAATAAAGATAAGTTCCGTGCATAAACGAGGTCTCCTACCTGGAATGTGCGACAGCGTCCACTGGACCCTATAGGGTTTCTCCGGTTCGTAGGCAGGGTGCAGCCGGTCAAGGTGGGAGCGGAGGCGTCGTCCCATCAGTAATTGTGCGGGAGTCTCCCGGTAACGCTGTGTGGCGTGATATGTTGCAAGAAGAGAATTTGATTCACTTTTTCGTCGATATTATTATAGTCCATTTTTAGGAATGTCTTTTTTATATACTGGACCATGCGTTCTGCTCGGCCGTTGGTCGCAGGATGCACCGGTGAGGTGAGCGCATGGCGGATGCCACGGTCAGTGAGGTACTGCTCGAACATCAATGCAGTAAANTCTCCCATTCTGTAGGGATGGCTCTTGGAGGAGCGTTGCTGGCTTGTTGGCAATTCGGGCAAACTTTAACCCACTGCTCGATTTGGCGATCCATACCCGGCCACCACGCGTAGCTTCGTGCAAGCGCCTTCATGCGCACGATGCCGGGGTGGCCCTCGTGTAGAATTTGCAGCAGTGTCTTCCTGAGTCATTCTGGAATCACGACTCTATTGCCCCAGATGATGCAACCTTTCTGAGAGAACAGTTCAGTTTGTCGCGATTTGAA
>BHEV01040241.1:3672-20788 GCA_004319985.1 Emydocephalus ijimae | reverse complement strand
TTAAAAATGGCCAAACTACGGCACTCGAGAAGTCCTGAATGCTTTCAAGTGGGAGATTTTTCCTCATCTGCCCTACAGCCCCAATCTTGCACCAAGCGACTACCACTGGTTTCCGAGGATGAAGACCTGGCTTGGAACACAGCGCTTTGACAACGACGTGGAACTGCGGGTGGGCATAACTGACTGGCTCAAATCTCAGGCGTCAAAGCTCTGTGTTCCAAGCCAGGTCTTCATCCTCGGAAACAAGTGGTAGTCGCTTGGTGCAAGATCGGGGCTGTAGGGCGGATGAGGAAAAATCTCCCACTTGAAAGCATTCAGGACTTCTCGAGTGCCGTAGTTCAGCCATTTTTAAACTTAATGCACCATTGGTGCACTCCACCTTCAGTGATGATGTTGTCCCCATACACTTCACACAGTTGCCGAAAAATTTCAATCTGTTTATGTTTTTTTGCCAACAAAAACCTTATCACTGATCGCACCTCACAACTCGAGGGATTTTCAATTGCAGCACACATTTCAAACGTTTGCTGTGAAATAGCGGGCAGTGATACGAACCTCCCACTAGCACGACTAGATGCAGACTGAGCGGCGGACGCACAGACCAAAGATGGCCATGTTAGCTCCGCCCCTTCTTGCTACAGATGAAAGCATAATCTATTTTGTGGATAGCCCTCGTATTTTGGCTCAGTCTTTTTGAAGAAGGTATAGTTCCACAGGCAATTGTGAGTAACGGAATGAAGGCACAGGATTGAAGACTGAAGGCAATAAAAACATAATCAAGAACATTCAAATGTTATTTTAAATGTCAGGGCCAGATAAATTGCTTCCTAGACCTAGAATACCATAGTAACTTATCTAATCAATACCTAATTTATTAGGCTAGAAAAACTGATGAAGTATCAAATGATTAGAAGACAACAGTTGTCTCCTGAAAAGATTAAAATGAGGTTCTAAGTTACTATAAATCAGTTTGACAATGACACATAGAAAGATTCTATGCTATAAGATGGCTGGTCTTTAAACATCTTGAGAACAATGCTTAAAAACAGTGTTTACTGGAAGTCAATATAGATTTGTCTGGTACAAATCTTTTCAGATTTTTCCCTTCCTTAGATTTTGATTGAACAACACACTTAGCACATTGTTAAATCATATAGCTATAGTAAATCTTGATTTTCTTGTAACATGTGATGCAATATTGTTTGACACTATTGTATAATCAGAAAGCTTATTAAGTTCAGGATGGTAAAGGCAGAGCCAATAATTTCTTCAAATCACTTCTGATTATTACATAGAATGTCTATGTTGTTTTCTTGGCAACAGTAAAGAAGGAAGTTTGCCATTACCTTCTTTCAGGATGTTTTAAACTTTCCAGTTTAGTCTATATAACTGAGATTTCCTGATGATTTTGCATCCAACTTGTCCCTTTCCATACATGCATACACAGTATGAGCAGGATTAATTGTGTTTATTTCACACAACCTACCCCATAGTCATTCCCCAGGTCCCTACTCTGCACGTGTAGTCCTTCGAGTCAGTTTCAAGTGATGTTACCGAAAAATGCTGAGAGGACATAATGAAAACAACAGAAGCAAGACAAACTTCAGTCTTTCCATGCCTAAGGCATGGGGACCATACTAGCAAGGTGAACTAATGAACTCCAAGCAGGATGACAGCAACTGCTGATTGCAAGGCCCAGTAAAAGCAACCACAACTTTCTGCATCCAGACAAAGTAAAGGCAATTTGGCTTCAATGGGTTCAAGGCAGGACAAAGGCAACTCGATTTTAATGGGTGTACAAGGCATGACAATGGCAACACAGTCTCAATGAGTTCAAAGCAACAAATCAAGAGTATCCATGAATTGATGGTTGAATGGTTGTTTCCAATAATAGGTGCTGACTGGTGCACCTTATTGGGAAGGGCAAAGTTGCCTCCTCCTGTATAGCTTCACTGATCTCCATTGTGCTTCCCTCTGTACAGTTCTGTGCAACCTGGGATTGCTACTCTTCTGTATGACCAGGAACCGCTGAGCCTCTTCTATGCTCCATGTGACTAATTGGATGTCCATACTATCTGGATGCAGCTGCACTTCTTTGGTCTGCACAGCTGGCTGCTCATATGGCCACTCTCTCTTGGATTCCTCCAATGATCCCGACACAGCTTCTTCTCAACCATTCAGTTTTGCCATAGAGCCTTGCATGTTACCCTGGTGCTCCCCATAGTTCCTTTCAGATGTCCCTGGAGTTGGCTCTTCATCATTATTCAAGTCAATGACCAAGGGAGCTTTCACAGTAATATTAACAAGGCCTGACCCTACTTAGCTTTTCTAAGATCAGCCAAGAGCAGTTAGGAAGGATGGCATAATAATTAAGTAAAAACATAACTGACTCAAAATCACACTGAAAACATGTTCATTAACAGTTCCTCATCCAATTGAAATAAAGTATTACGTGGGGTGCCACAAGAGACAGTCCTTAGGCCTGAACTCTTCAGTATTTTTATTAATAATTTAGATGAAGCAATGCAGATCATGTTTACCAAAATTGGATGAAGCAACAGATTTTTTGGGAAACAAATAAGATTATCTTGATAAGTTATAGAAACAGATTGAAAAGCAGAATGAAATATAACAGGACAATTTCAGAGTACTTCTGCTTAGTAACATGATTTGAAAAAGACTGCATAAATAAAAGTATATTTCCTAAATCAACAGAACTTATGGTTCCATTTGATTCTCCATAAAGGAGACTTTTGACTTTTGGCACCATACTTTACAGAGACTAATCACCAAAACAAACTATCAAATAAAAAGTATTGCATAAACTGGACCACTAAGGAAACTTCCTAGGTCCTATAATTCCGAATAGTAGAGTGTATCAACAAATAACATGATATGTACAGAAAGTGTGCATAGGAACATTGTGGATAGGTGCATTTGCATATACTTTCACTATGATAATACTTTATTGGAATGACGTATGCTCTTCACAAAACAAAAATAAGCCCTGCGATCATCAAAAATCAGTCTTTTTGGCTACTTTAGAAGTAGCCTATTATTGGAAACTAATACATTTCAGTGTAGTACACAATAAATTTGCTAATCTTGGTTTGTCAGGATAATGATGATTTAATAGCTGATCAGCTGCTGTAATGCTGTAATGCTGTAATACTGTAATGTTGTAATGATGATGCAATGGTAGCAATGAATTAGCAGTTATTTGACTGCTACCGCTTTAAAGGGCTATGATATAAGAGACCCTATGAGGGTGTATCTCTTTCTCCATGTGTGCTTCTGTGGTGTAGCTGTATGTATATATGCTTTTGTATGGATAAAAACCACACAATGTTTAGACAAACCTGTGTGCTGTATTTGCTCCTGGGTTGTCACAGTCACATTGTGTGCACTCTGACATGGTTGTTACACTTTATTCATTTCAGTAGCAATTAAACGCAGATGCCTTTCTATGGAACAGAGATGCAGGACTAAGGCTTAAACTTGCTAAACTGTAAAATGGGACTGGACCTTCCATTATCTCCTCCACTGCTTCTAGCATGTAATTCAGTTTAAGCTGATATTCTTTCAAATTCAGGAGGACCTAGCTGCAGTTAGAAACAAAAAAGTCTGTTCAATAGCTCAGAAATAAGCCTTAATTAGGTACTTCCTTATGGAACTATTACGAAGAGACTCCGGGTAGTATCTTAGCAGGGACATTTTTTTTTTCATTAGTATCACCTATTTGCTTTGATAAACAACAGATCAGAGACTAAAAATGGTGATAATTTTGTCATGTTCAATCTCAAATGAGATTTTTGTAAGTATGTTAAAATTGACAAATCTGGAGCCTGGCATTATTACTTTTCCACTCATAGCAATATTTATAATTTAGCATTGGAAGACCCAGTTGGAATGGGAATGAATTCACTCCATATGTTAGGAAATCCTGATAAAAACAGGAAAGCAAGGAGAGAAGGAAAACAGAAAGGGAGGGACAGTGAAATAGAGTGAGGGATAGTTACAATTGTGTGAGAAGTATAATTTTAAAAAAATGTTCAGATGGAGACGATGCTGGTGGAATCATATTCTGCCTTTTAAAAAAAGTGCTGTGTCTGCAATGCACATAAAAAAAAAAAACAAGCTTTGTTTGCATCATCTTGACATTTTCACCAAACACTGAAATATCCCTGGAGCTGGATAAAACTTTACTGCTCCATCAACCTGGCTAATTTGAAGAATGCTATGAGAATGCCAGGCAACATCAGCTTCATTTTAAAACCCACCCCTGGCACATATTGATTTTTCCCCTTCATCAATTATATTTCCTCCATACTTAAATAAAATTCAGAACACAAAACTTTTTTGTACTTTTTTATACATTTTAGGATGGAATTCTTCATTTAGTTGTTTGCTTATGCACCCAAAAACACCATTATGTGTTACCGAGGCGTTACTTCCACATTATCCATCAAGTGTATATATAAATATTGTAGCTTAATAACGTATTAATAGTATAGACATAAATGTATCAGAACTTGTCCAATATGTAACAGCTGATAAAGAACTGGAGGCATACCACAGAGCAGGTTTGATTTCTTTATTTACTGGCAGAAAAATAAGGTAAACTAACCTTACTCCAAATATTGCATGAGATAGTATTATACTGCCATCTAGAGGAATATAATACATATTTAAAAATCAGATCACATAACAAGGTAAATTACAAATCTGAGTAGAAAAATCATCCTTAAAGTGAAATGGACATGTTATATCATCCAAAATATAGATTGTTGCTATTTAATTAATATTAACATTTATGTAAAATTCAGCAGTGAATTTGAGTATAGTACCTTATGTAACATCTGTAGTGAAACAAGAAATCATTGTTCCTGACTATTACCAAATAAATAAGTGAATGAATAACTTTTTATATTAATAAACTTTGCATTTTTCCCCATTAGATTGAAACCTTTAAGACTGTAGTAAAGTGGCTTGAAATGTGAAATTTCGATATGAGCAGGGCAGGTTTTTCAGAATGGTTCTCTTTCTGGGTACCACTGCCATCACGTCAGATAATAGTATCCAAAACAACAGTGACATTTTTTTACTCTCAAAAACATAAAGCAAAATTGTGCACATTTGTTTTTTTAAAGTCTGCCCTCCCATGTGCAGTGAAGACCAAGCATAAAAAAGGTTAGTAGGGGATGATTAACTGTGAGAAAGGTCTCCCGATACATTAAAAGTCAACTATGATCTTATAAACAACAATCTCTCATCCATTGATTGGCAATTTCTATTCACTGGATGCAATACTGTAGAAGATAATTACAACATATTTTTACTTGAAGTCAAAAGAGTCATCAAACTATATGTACCAATAACAACTCCCAAAACCAGAAAAAACAAATTACCCATAACAATAAGGAAGCTTCAATCCAAAAAGAAATCACTTTCTTTGAAAAACAAATCTGGACACGTTGCCAACTTCAAAAGCCAATACAAAAATTTATGCCACCAGATAAAGACTGAATGCACCAATTATCACATTAAACGAGATGAAAACCTATGCACAATTCCATCTGCACTTTCTACAATTTTGTAAACAACAAACTAAAAGACTCAAGGTTCATCCCACCCCTGAAAGGACCTAATGGTAAAGACTGCAATGACGACACCATTAAAGCCAACCTCTTTAACACATTCTTTGGCTCAGTATTTGTAAACAGCAATGGATCATGCCCAGTATTTCCTAGTCGAACCACAGACAATTACAATGATCTAATACATATTGATTTTACAGAAGAAAATGTTGAAAAAGCACTATGCAATCTAAAACCATCTCTCTCTATTGGACCGGATGGAATATGTGCCTACTTCTTAAAAAGGCTATCCACTGCCACAGCCAAACCTCTAAGCATAATCTCTGAAAAATCTTTCAGGACCAGCTCCTTGCCAAAACTATGGTTACAAGCCATGGTCATCCCCATCTTCAAAAAGGGAGGCCCCAGCCTAGTTTAAAATTACAGACCAATCTTTTTATGCTGCATCACCTATAAAGTCATGGAATCAATTATTAACCAATCCATCATCCTCCACTTAGAGACAAACAATCTACTCTCTAATAAACAATTTGGTTTCAGAAAAATCTATCCTGTAATCTGCAACTCTTACACTACAGAAACATATGGACTACACAACTTGATCAGTGCAAAACAACAGATGCAATCTACATAGACTTCTGTAAAGCCTCTGATCAGGCTTGATCAGACAACTTGATACACGACAAACTACTCCTAAAACTAAAATCTTACGGTGTCTCTGGACACCTGCATAACTGGATAGAAGCATTCCTGTCAAACAGACAACAAATGGTCAAAATCCTATCAAATTCTGTACCTGTTAACAGTGGTGTCCCCCAAGCCAGTGTTCTAGGACCAACTCTTTTCATACTCTACATAAATGACCTCTGTGATCATATTAAGAGTAACTGCGTTCTCTTTGCTGATGATGTAAAGCTATTCAACACCACAGACAATACTACTACCCTTCAAAAAGACCTCGACTATGTGTCAGAATGATCAAACAAATGGCAACTTCAAATCTCAACAAATAAATGCTCTGTCTTACATATTGGCAAAAAAATCAGAAAATAAAGTACAGGCTGAATATTCAAGACCTTGTTGATGATCCAAACTCTGTCAAGGATCTTGGAGTACTCATCTCTAATGATCTAAGTGCAAGAGCTCACTGTAACTACATAGCTAAAAAGGCGTTAACAGTTGTTAACCTAATCTTACGTAGCTTTTTCTCTGGTAATATTACACTAATAACTAGAGCATACAAAACATTTGCTAGACCAATACTTGAATACAGCTCATCAGTCTGGAACCCACATTACATATCTGATATTAACACAGTTGAGAAAGTCCAGAAATATTTCACAAGAAGAGTTATCCACTCCTCTACTCATTGCAGACTATCTTATGCCACCAGACTTGAAATTCTAGACCTAGAAAATCAAGAACTACACCGCCTTCGGGCCGATCTAAGAATAGTATATAAAATCCTACATTGCAATGTCCTATCTGTCAATGAATACTTCAGCTTCAACCATAGCAATACAAGAGCAAACAATGGATACAAACTCAAGGTTAATCGCACCAAACTTGATTGCAGGAAATACGACTTCAGCAACAGAGTGGTCAATGTCTGGAATACTCTTCCTGACTCTGTGGTTTCTTCCCCAAACCCTAAAAATTTTAACCTTAGGCTGTCTACTATTGACCTCACCCCTTTCCTAAGAGGTGTGTAGGGGGCATGCATAAGCATACCAATGTGCCTACTGTCCCTGTCCTATTGTTTCTTTTATTTCTTTTATTTTTCTTATATGTATCCATGTATTCATTACTATGTTTTTACTTATACCTATTATCTTGTAAGCAATTAACAAACCAAAATAAATAAATAAAATAAAGGGATTTAACTAGACCATAAGTTGGATTTGGATGAAACCCAATCAATAATCTAGGAGATTGTGTGTCACTTTTGCCTGAAGTTATGTCACACTTTGAGAACTACAAATGGTAAAACATGGTCCCTAGCTTAAAACCACTGCCATTTGGCCTTGCTCTAGTTCAACCTTAAGCCTGTTTCTCCCCATACCTTTTCAGACTCAGCTGGGAAAACAAGGTATTATCAGAGTACTGATGACCCTTTCTTGATGGATGGCCACACTCATTCGTTTCATTTAAATGCTAAATAGTAAGAATGGGGAGAACATTGAGCCCTGTGGGGGCTCAATGCGACAATCAAAGCGACGATCTTGAGCTGGATCTTACCCTACCTTCTAACTGAAACCAGCTCCAGGAGATGGGCTAAGCACTGTAAATCAATGCACGTTTGTCCACCTCATCTTCTGAAGATGATCCAAATGGATACCATGATAACTGGTGATGAATACTGCTGAAAGATCCAGCAAAACGAAGTCACATCACTCTTACCCACAAGCATAATCAATACTATCCTACTGCTTTATCCAGGCCATAAATCCAAATGAAAAGAATTCAAATAATTCACTCCTGAGACCTTTGAATTTGTTGCACTTTCTTTCTTTCTTTCTTTTAATTTAAATTTTTATTAAACAAAAATAAAACATTTAAAAACAGTGAATGTGGTGTAATCATCCTGACATACCTAATTGTCATACATAGCTATTTTGGATGATAAATAATACATATTTACATAGTATATACATCTATACCAACAATTCTTTATACTCCTAATTGTTATCTTAACATCCTTATCTCATTTTAGTTTACGTTTTAAGTCTTTCTTTTTCCCCAACTAGTAGTAAAATTTATCCCATACTTTATAATATTTAGACTCGTCTTTATTTTTTAATTCCAACGTTAGTTTATCCATTTCTGTGCATGTCCATATCTTTTTAATTATCACTGTTTGAATTGGTTGCACTCTCAATCTCTAAAAGGATAAGAGATTTGAAAATTAGGTTGAAAATTACCCAGGATTCCTGTGTTTATTGATGGTTTATGTCTTCTCTAGGACTGGCAAGATAATTTTGTCACTTAAGAAAAAATAACCATTGTTTGAACCCTCCCAGAAGATCTTGAGTAATTTAGGTATAAAGATCTAATTCACAGGTAGCAGTACTGACCGCCTAAGGATGCCATCCACTTGATTGAGATTAACATATGTAACATTTTGGACTATTTTTTGCTCTTCAAAATGCAAATAGGGACAAAAGGAATCTAGTTGAGCATGCTTCTTTAAAGGCATAATTGTATAAATAGTTGTCCTCCTGCCTGCCTGCAGATTTTGATAAATTCAATATCTTTGAAAGCATTTACAGATTTAGACTCAAAAAATTAATTTTTATTCAGTTTAGCTGTGTTTTTGTTCTTCCTGTCACATTAAATATGGAAGATGAAAGAATTTTTCCATCTGACTAGTTATATATTTAATCAAGCACACAGTAATTCAGCCCACACACCTTATCTGAGCATGTGATCAGAGTGGCATTCTTGCCTTCTCATATGTTGTAAGATGGCATATTTGAGAAAATTCTAACCTTGCGAAAAGAAATATAGTATTCTAATATAACCTAGAATCTACATAATCCATTGCTTTGGATACATAGTTTATAGAAGCATATGGCTGGCTCCTGCAGGATAATGGTTTCTGCTTAGAAGTACTAAATGTAATCCTTGCTATTTTCTGTTAAAAGAAGCAGCAGCAGCAACTGTCAGAGGATGCAATAGCCTTCTGTCTGCCTGTTGATCAGATCCAGTATAATGCAGTTTCTGAATTTCAAGGATAAAAGTTTAGCCAGTTCTTATATTCTCACATTCTACTACATTTATAGTTTTTGTGCAGGAAAGAGGCAAGCAAAGCAGTTCTACTTGTCATACCTAAGTTTCAGAAGTAAAAACAAGTGTGTAGTAGTTTCTACATGACAATATTGCAGGTGAGAGCTCAGCACTATCACTTCAAAATCCACGATGCTGAAAAAGAATCAGCCATAGATTTATCTTGAGCATTCCCTATTTTCATTTTGCAGCTGTTCTCCTATCTTAATACCAAGGGTACTGAGGAAAAGGAGGAGTTTCAGAGAAGCTTGGACTTCATTACATGAAACCTGATTACCACATGAAAATCTTCTGAATTTTCGAACAAAAGAATATAGCTTTCCAGCCCAAACAATTTGTTTATTTTGTCTATTTTGTCCTTGTCTTAGGTTGTTTGTTTTTTGGTGGGTCTGAGATGCCACAAACAATCTTAAAAGGTCACCAGTCTCTCAAAAAGGCAAAAACTAAGATTGGTAACAGGTTTTATATCATTAAAAATTAAGATATTCCACCCATTCCTCCTGGCAAAAGGCCTTCCAAGCCTTCTAACTCTATAAATCATAAACATTTTTATTTTCTGTTTCCTTTTACAGAAAATGCTTGATATTTGGGAGAAGAGCAGGGAAAGGCAAGTGATTCTTTGAATGGTACTTTGTCTGACAAAAGAACATAAACAAGCCTCTAGCAGCACTTCCTGAGCCAAGCAAGGGAATTTGTTGAATCATTTCAGCATTAAAAATTGATGTGACAGGCCCTGCTTTTTCACCAGGCAGAAAAATAACTAATTGCTTCAGCTTCATGCAGGTGCCCAGTATGGAATAAAACAGACATGGATGAACTCTGAGAACTTAATCAGGCTCCCAGAGGGGTTCAGGAAATCATACAACAAAGATGTTGATAGATCATGTGTCGAAATGACCTAATAATTACTTTAACAGATTGTGTGTGTGTGGGGGGGGGGGGTTCCCCAAGGCAAAACCACTTATCGTTTTAAAAAAATGTCAGCAGAATTTGCAAAGCTTCAAAAACATAGATTGCTTTCAGTCGCTCCTGGAAAAATGTTGGAACATATGGAAACACTGTGCACAAATGTAATTCTCCATTTCACAGAGCAAGTAGTTTGTCTTTTTATTGTAAGGCTTTCTTTCCTTTCACTCTGGCTGTTTGGACATTTCAAAAATGGCATGACTGAACAGAAATACAAATGTTCAGACTTTAGCAAATCAGAATAAAAAGTCTCTTCTGATACAGCAGAAGAGTTGCATTGCTTAAAAAGTTTTTTCTCATTACTTTGTTAAACTGCTTCATGATTTGCCCTATTAAAAGCCATTGATTAATAATACCAATATTAATTCTAATGTGTAATCAATACATTCCATTTTGATTCTAGGTCCACTCCTAAGGTGTGTGTTCATTCCTTAATGTCCAGAGCGTTATGTATCAAGGATAGCTGAAACCTTGTTCACCAGAAAGATAAGCAAACCTTTATTTGAAATATACATTAACAAGTACAATTTACCATAACAATAACAGACACACAAAGAATCTAAAAATTAACCATAGCAGGAGAAAAAAAATTCTAAGGTTAAAAGCTTTAGAAAGAAAAATCTTTTGTCTAGCATCTAGAAGACATTGGCGTGGGCACCAGGTAAGTCTTTAGAAAATGGTCTGCCTCTATTATTATTCACCTCAACCCAATTTTGCTGGAAATACAGTGAACCCTCCTTCACCTGAGGAAATCAGGGCAGCTCACAAAAGCTTACATCAAATGCTAATGCTTCAAAGTATCATATTAAAAAACTTTAAAAAGGGGGAAACTAAATAAACCCATGTAATATTTCAAAGTACATATGCAAATAAGGAATGTTTATCCCAGGGTGCTAAAATGATGGCAATCTCAATACCACTCAATCTTTCAGAGAAGCACTTTGTCAAGCAAGGAACTGCCAGAACAAGAAAAATGGCTTTCTTTTGAGTTTTTAGATGAGGAGGTTTTTTTTCTGACAAACGAACTCAAGGAAAAATATTCTTTAATGATCTCAATACATAACCTTTTTTGTATTTGAATCCAAAGCCACTAGCTAGTAATTATGTTATTTTAAAGTAAGATTGTAGAAGAGAACCTGTACAAAGGAGAACACCATCTATCTTCAAACAATAGCTTGTTTATTTAGCAAGCAATTTATCTGCATTCTCTAAATACCTGCTGTGTTAGAGTATGAATAAATATATAAGCAAGAGGTAGTAATCAATATGCAGTAGTAATTATAATAAAACTACAATAAAATCAACCTGAAATGCAGCCCAAAGAATAAAGCCTATAGTTAAAGATGCCTTTAAATATTTTAAAATATTGCTTGCTGCTAAAGTAAGAATGAAGACTTGTTTAATGCCTTATGAAAAATATAGATGTCTTCCCTTCCAGAAGAAAAGAAAACCAAGGCTGCAGAACTTATAGATCTCTATAGTTTTCCAAGTATCCTACTAATCAGCTTTGACTTCAACATTGCTATTTGCTTGCAGACAGAACACTGATTTTACTATATTTGTTCATGCAGACAGAACTCTTTATAACACAGACTGATCTTGCTATTTGGTCTTAGTCAAATTAGCCTGAGTAACTCTCTCCCTGAATCTTAGTTTTTCTAAATCCATGATCCTTGAACTTTACAGCTGGAGATTGAGATTGAGCCTTGGCTGAAATGTCTTCAGATAAGCAGTTTCCTCAGAAGGTCACTTGATCCAAACTGTTCTTAAAGGCCAAGATGAGAGAGAATCAGTAATTCAGTTTTCTCTAAATACAATCTCCAGGTCCTCAGGTTGCATATGTAGA
Organism: Emydocephalus ijimae; assembly: GCA_004319985.1. Lineage (NCBI taxonomy): Eukaryota > Metazoa > Chordata > Lepidosauria > Squamata > Elapidae > Emydocephalus > Emydocephalus ijimae. Next base: position 8,593 of record BHEV01040241.1, on the reverse strand, counting down.
AACTGGTCTCATAAAAGCAAACTAGGTGATACTCTTGTTGTCAATTTTAATTTGTTCTGAAACTGTAACAGTGTACTTCCGAGAGTCCTCAATTTCTTCAGTAATCATTATCCCCCAAAATTCAATTGGACAACTAATTGTGAAGACAGTGCCAGTGACATTTGCACACTCGCAACCTGAAGCTGGTGAGTCACAAGCTGTACCAGTGGTGGGATTCAAGCATTTTTACCACTGGTTCCGAGGGCGTGGCTTTTTTTTTTTTTTTTTGCAGCCATCACCCCACCCGTTTTTTGAGCCTGGAGCGGTCACACAGCACCCCCCTCCATTTTGGGACCTTCCTGGCTTCAGAGGAGCCTCTGGGGGGGATGTTTTTGTTCTCAGAAGGCTCCTCTGGGGCTTAGGAAGAAAAAACCAGCATGGTTTGAGGTCTACAGTCATTCATCTCAACAAGTTACCCTGGATGCCTATATCATAAAAACATAAAAAAATTAAAAAAATAGATATGGTCCTCAAGTAAAACCATTGCCACACATGTTAATATAGCTAAGAAATGGGGTCCTTAACATACTCAGCATCCCAGGCCTGGGCACATTATCAAGTCTTGACAAGCTTTAAAAAGGCCAGCAGAGTCAGGGTCAACTCATATCTGAAGGGATAATATTCTAGAGCAAAAATCCCTCACCCACAGGCTACAGACCATTACCGGTCCATTACCTGTTAGGAACTGGGCTGCACAGCTAGAGATGAGCATCGGGCAAGAGAATGAAGCTTCATCTGTATTTGGGGCTGCTCCCCAGCGCTACCATCACTACCTCAGCTTCACCTCAAATCACCACAGATTAGATTTTCAAAGGAACATGAACCCTACTGTAAAGTGCATGTTAAGTTCTGCGCATGGGTGCAAGGAGTGGAGACGAGGCAGTGAACAGTGAACTTCAACGCTTTATTAAGCATACTGAACAGAGCAATCACCTAGGGCAGCAGCAGCCCTTTTATAGGGTTGGCTGCTGTCCTATTAGCCAATGAAAAACATGGAAGTGTTAAACCCTTGAACCAATGAGAGTTGGCCCGTTAACAGCCAATCAGATGTACCAGAAAGGACCAATCCGATGTCGCTCTTATCGGCCAATCAGAAGTGCAGGATTAGAACCCTGTTTTTTACTTAAGGTTGTTAAAACTTTATTAAACGCCTTTATTAGTTCATAACACCCCTTCCCCCTAGGTTCCGTTTGAGGGGTGCAGTAACATAATCACGTAGATATGCAGGTCGTTTCAATTGCCTATTAGATTTGCGCTGTCCCACCAGTTCCTGTCTGTAGTCCAGTTCCGGTGGAACATTTTTTGATTTATCTGGTGCAGGCGGTTCCGCATCCCCACAGGACGATTCGGTGCCGCTGATTCTGTCATCGTTGTCCTCCGGTTCCTGCGGCCTCGCCTCCATTGAGGTGTTTCTCTGTGGCGAGGCACACCCCCTTCCTGATTCTTCTTCATGGATCACGCCTGGCCGCTGACTTTCTTCGATTTCGTCATCCAGCATCTCGAATTTGGTTCCCTCGACATCCCCTCCCCCCTCAGTTTGAGGGCCACAGGAGTCGTGGGAACTGGGTTGCAACCTAGAGCGAAGCTGATCTATATGGCGTTTCCATATTTTCCTGTCACTTGTTTGTATGTGGTATGATCTGGGCCCAGTGGCTTGGGTTACGGTTGCTTCGACCCACAACGGTTCGCTGGAAAGATTTTTAGCGAAGACTAAGTCGCCTTTCTTGAATTCGTGGCACTTTCCACTAGATCCACAGGGTTTCTCTGGTGCGTAGGCCGGGTGGAGACAGTCGAGGTGGGAGCGAAGCCTGCGTCCCATCAACAGTTCAGCTGGCGTTTTGTTGGTTACGCTGTGCAGGGTGATGTGTTGGAGTAGGAGTATTCTGTTCAGTTTGTCGTCAATGTCCCCATGGTCCATCTTGCGGAGAGTTTTTTTAAGAAATCGGACCATGCGCTCGGCCCTTCCATTGGCCGTAGGGTGCGCCGGCGAGGTTAGCACATGGCGGATGCCCCGGTCCGCTAAGTATTGTTCGAACGCCAGGGCCATGAACTGGGGTCTATTATCAGAGACTAAAATGTCTGGCAGTCCATGTGTTGTGAATAGTTTATTTAATTTGCAGATGACTGAATCGGTTGTAGTTGTCTTCATCTTGTGGATTTCAAGCCAGTTGGAATAGGCATCCACTGTTAGGAGGAACGTATGTCCCTTAGTAGGTCCCGCAAAGTCAATGTGGATGCGGGACCACGGCCCCTGGGGGGTTTCCCACTCCGTTGGAGTTGCTCTAGGTGGGGCACTGCTGACTTCTTGGTACTTTAGACAAATCTTCACCCAGGCTTCGATCTGCTTATCGATGCCCGGCCACCATGCGTAGCTTTGTGCGAGCGCTTTCATACGCACGATGCTGGGGTGACCGTCATGCAATGCTTTCAAAACTGCTCGTTGTAACCGCTCTGGGACGGCGACTCTGTCTCCCCATAGGATGCAGCCTTTCTGCAAGAAAAGTTCTGTTTGCTGGTTTCTGAAAGGGGTGAAGTCGTCAGGGGTTTGTTCTACTGGCCATCCTCATTCGACCCAGCTGAGAACTTGTACAAGGACAGGATCTCGTTTTGTTTCGATAGTGATGTCTCTGGCTGTTAGCGGCGGTGAATGTAGTGTTTCAATCTGGAGTGTCGTGAGGGTTGGAGCTGGGTCGTCGACGGTTTCTGGAAGTGGGGCATGGCTCAATGCATCAGCGTGGGGAATGGCTTTTCCCAGGCAGTGTTGCAATTTATAATTGTATGCAGCTAAGAACTCCGACCAACGAGTCATTCTAGGTGACAATATATAGGGGGTTGGCTTGTCTCCCGCTATAATCCCCAGCAAAGGCTTGTGATTGGTAATAATAGTAAAAGCTCGTCCATACACATATTCATGAAACAGTTTACAGCAGATACAACAAACAGAGCCTCTTTGTCAATTTGGCTATAGTTGCGTCCAGCTCTCAATAAAGTCCTTGAAAAATAGGCAATAGGGGCCTCTCTACCATTTGGTAACACATGACTTAAAATGGCTCCTATTCCAAACGGTGACGTGTCACACGGAATGGTTAAAGGCAAAGTCTCGTTATACTGCATTAAAACAGCATCTGAGGTTAGTAAGTTTTTCACTTGTCAGAATGCGTGCTCCTCTCGGTGTCCCCAGACCCAGTGGCTTTTTTGTCGGNCTCCGGTCACCTTCTGGGGCAAGAAGATGTTGTAAAAGTTAATGAGCCCCAGGAAAGCTTGGAGTTCTGTCCTATTCTTGGGTCTTGGGGCATTTTTGATTGTTCTTAGTTTGCTATTAGTGGGGTGAATGCCTTGCTTTTCGATTAGGTACCCCAGGAACTCTACTTTCTCTGTACACAGTTGACATTTATATTTTTTAACCTTTAGGCCGGAGTCTTTAAATTTCTGGAGAACCATTCTAAGATGCCTCTCTAGTACTTCTCTATTTGGGGCCGCAATTAAAACATCGTCAAAACATGGTACAACCCCCTTGATCCCTTGCAAAAGTCTCTCCATCAGACTTTGAAAAATCCCTGGGGCCACGCTCACTCCGAATTGGAGTCGGTTGCATTTAAAAGCGCCTCGGTGCGTAACGATCATCTGTGCTTCCGCGGTTTTTTTATCGACAGGCAGTTGTTGGTACGCCTATGCTAAATCCAATTTAGCAAAGACTTTTCCGCCCCCCAGGGAATGGAGAAGGTGTTGAACCACCGGCACCGGGTAAGCGTTCTGTTGAAGGGCGTGATTGAGGGTGGCCCGGTAGTCCCCACAAATCCTTAATGATCCATCCAGTTTGATGGGTGTTACGATTGGGGTTTCCCAACGGGCGTGGTCAGTTGGTTCTAAAACACCCTAGGCTATTCATTTATCGAGCTGCTCATCGATCTTTGGTTTTAGGGCAAAAGGTACCCGACGAGGCTTACGGCGGATGGGGGCTACTTCAGGATTAAGGTTAAATGATATCGGGGTCCCCTTGTACTCGCCTAGTTTGTCTGCAAAGACATCCTGGAATTCCTGGATGAGGGCCTCCTCCCAGTTGTCGCTTCTGGTTTGGTGAATGCCGGCTACCTCGATCCTGAGTGGGGCGAACCATTGAAGGCCTAACAAACTAGGCCGGTTGCGATCGACGACAGTCAGCGGTAACGATGCAGTACGATTTTTGAATGATACTTGGACTTGGCTGGAGCCAACGACCGGAATTCGGTTCCCTTGGTAATCTTTGAGTATAATTCTTCGGGCTCTGAGGTCTTGATGCCGGACGGCAGGGATTAACTGTTTAAGAGTCTTCCAGGAAACCATCGAGAGGGATGACCCTGAATTGATTTCCATCACGCAAAGTTGGTTCTCGATGGCGACCCTCACTCGGATCTTCTTTGCATCTAACGATGAAGCGTGACTGATGGTAATGGTTTGGTGTGCCTCTTCCCATCTCGTTGAAGTGGCAAGTGTTTTATTTCTGTAGGAGTGGTTGTTCCATTGGTGGTTCAAGTGTTCCCAACTCACAGGACGATTCCCTGTGGTCTGGCGGCAGTTGGTTTCTCTATGAATTGGGCTGGATTCTCGCTTGCTTCTACAGACCTTCCCAATGTGGCCTCTTTTCCCACAGGAATGGCAGAGTGCGTTGAGGAATTTGCAATCTGATCGTGGATGGTTTGACCCACAACCCGCGCATTGGTGTGGTTGTCTTCGATTCCATGGGTTGTGTTGGTCGCGTTCAGACTGGAGCCGGTTGACCTCCTCCTCGTCACTTTCTGATGGAGATTCGAGGTCCTTGTGGTGGGCTGCTGTTGTGTGCCTCTCTAGGCAAGGTGAGGTATCGTTGGCGAGTTGACGGAGTGGTGTGTTGGTGCGGCGCATT
>BHEV01040237.1:0-18802 GCA_004319985.1 Emydocephalus ijimae | reverse complement strand
AATTTTTTTGGTTTTGATAATATTTTTAGAATATTTTATTAAGATAGATTTGGTATGATTCTATGATCTGTTATAAAATAAATTAATTCAATAATAGCNATGAATTAGTAAAATTGTAGTCAAATGATTGTTTAATAATGATATTAGGATACTTAACTGACGATTGATAATGTGAGTTATTATGTAATGTAATTGTTTTGATGACTGTGAAACGAATGCACTGAAAGGAGGACCTCTATCTTAAAAGAACAATGGGATAAAAAAGGAGGTTCACTTGCTAACATTAACTGAAATGGGTTGCCACTAGAAAAAGAAATGAAAAAACCAGTTTCAAAATGGCCCTTGTAGCCCAGGAAAAATAAGACCTAGAAAACTAAGTTTGAAGCTGGTACGTTCCAGTTCAATTGCAAGACATTATCTCAGTTTTTATGTATAAACTATCATTCCATTAAAAATATAATCAAAACAATTTATAGTAGCATTGGAAAAACAACATGCAACTAAGACTAACACAAATAAAAGCCAGACATATGACAAAATATATACAAATATAAGGCATTAACAAAAATTAAATTATACCAGGATTGATGAATTTATGTAAAAATATATCAGATAATCTATATTATAAACAATATTTCACAAATAATGTCCTAACAACTAGTTCATGAAATAACCTATTCATAAAAATTCTTAGGTAAAAGGTAAAGGTTCCCCTTGCACATACGTGCTAGTCGTTTCCGGCTTTAGGGGGTGGTGCTCATCTCCGTTACAAAGCCAAAGAGCCAGCACTGTCTGAAGACGTCTCTGTGGTCATGTGACCAGCATGACTAAATGCCAAAGGCTCACAGAATGCTGTTACCTTCCCACCAAAGTGGTTCCTATTTTTCTCCTTGCATTTTTACATGATTTCGAACTGCTAGGTTGGCAGAAGCTGGGACAAGTAATGGAAGCTCACTCCGTTATGTGGTGCTAGGGATTTGAACTGCCAAACTGCTGGCCTTTCTGATTGATAAGCTCAGCGTCTTAGCCACTGAGCCACTATGTCCCTCTAAAAATTCTTAATAAAGTGTTTTAAAAAGAGTTAAACAAACATAAGCAATTTTTTTAGAACCAAAAAAGAGAAATATAGCTCTTTTATTCGGCCAGATATCTTGATTGAATCCTCCTTAATTCAGAAACCTCTGGCATCATACAGACTTTTAACATTTTATGTTATTCTTCTTTCCTCAGAGAAAATGCGACCAATATTGGCCAACTGAAAACAGTGAGGAATATGGCCATATCATTGTCACACTGAAGAGCACAAAAGTACATGCTTGCTACACTGTCCGCCGCTTCACAGTCAGGAATGCAAAAATGAAAAAAGTGAGCAATATCATTACACTACATTGGTTTAAAAATATATGTCCATTTGGGATGTTGCTACGGAGTGTGACCCATACTCTACATACTCTATTCGAAGATTGTTGCGATCGCAAGACTTTCTCTATAGTGTACAACAAAGCAGAAAGGGCCAGAAAACCAAGAACAGTGCAATGCCCATAGCAGAAAATCAAATTGTATAGCTTTACAATTTGACAAGGCTTAGGAAATTAAGAATGTTTAATAGCTGAGAGAAATGAGTACAATAATTGAAATTGCAAGTGAATGTAAAAGAAAATAGTTCATCAACATCTTTTTTTTTTTTTCAAATTTGGCACTGTTGAACAAGGAATTTATATGAAGCTTCATAAATTACTGTAATGGTTTTCTGTGTAGGCTGGTCATCAAAAATAAGCAAATTAAAACAGGATTATGTCTGTGAATTTTGTTGGATTTTAAAAAGGTATAAAAATCACCAAATAGTTTACATACATTTCCTATCAGTCCAATCATAGCGAGTGTAGTCCTGTAACTTTGGGAGGCCCAATTTTTACTACTCTTCAAGTGAAATAGAGCTATGAACCTGAAAGACATAGATCAGTTTTATCTTATTCAGTTGCATTTTGGAAGATACAGTTTTCAATTCATGTCAGGCTGTAAGAACTTGAAACTACCTCTCATAAACTGATATGTTAGTCCAAGAATACAAAATTACAAAGAAGGTTGCCTTGTAAAGCAAAGTGTATCTCAATTGTTCGATAATAGCATTATATTAGAATTTACAAGGCTTTTTCACATAAAATCCTTTAATTATAGCACCATTGAGTTTATTCTGCTTTAGTGTGTCCAGAGAGAGCTGAACAGTAAAGGAAAAATGTGAACACAAGGAAACCTTGATGTTAATTAATATAAATATTTTCTACCTGTATGTTTCATGACTTCTGGATCAAAAGGGGAATCCCAAAGGTCGTCAAAACGAAAGGACGGTCATTCAGTACCATTACACACAGTGGCCTGACATGGGAGTACCTGAATATGCACTTCCCGTGCTGACATTTGTGAGAAGATCCTCTGCAGCCAGAACTGCTGAGATGGGTCCAGTAATTGTACATTGCAGGTATGTTTGGACATTGTCAATCTATTCTTGTTGACAACAGAGTGTAGGTCACAGATGTCAAACTTGCCATGTCACGTGATGTCACATGATGTGCCATGATTTTTTTTTGGGGGGGGGGCTTTGCAGAGCAGGGGTGGGCATGGCCTGCGTGTGATGCACCCGGTCTTCAGGCCGCCAATTTGACACCCCTAGTGTAGATTAATGTACAGTTGCAACTGTAGTTTGGTTTTTATATATACCAATGTGTCTATATGTCCATCACCTGTTCTTTTAACTGCTGACATTTTTACAAATCACCATGATTCTAAATTCATTTAATGATGTAATGACGATGATGACATTCAATACCAAAATAAATAGCTACATTTACCACAGTAACGAAAAACACATATTACAGAGAGACTTGAGTCTGACACTTTTCCAAGCTCATTCATGGAATGTAGGATTACACCAAGGATACATTCTAAGTCTTACAATGTAGGATTTAACCAAGGATTCATTCTAAGTCTTAGAATTATGATACTCATCTGGTTCTGGATTTTTATTTTTTTAATAACATAAATTATTCTGGAAACAATACTGAAAAGCACTGTGTCATAACTAGGCACAAAGCTAAACAAAAAACACATTGTCAGGGAAATAGGTTTGTTTGCATTCATGAGATTTCTTAATATATCCTGATTGCCAAAATGACCTTCAGGTTTCCTGGATGTGTCAATGTTAGCATTCTTAGTTTTTCTTATAAAACTGAAAAAAGAAACCATCTGAAAAGGTTTTTCATCAGTTATTTGGTAAAGTTCATTCTTCTGAATTGAAAAGGATGCTAAGATATACATAGTGAAAATGTTTTGATACGTCAAAAAGGGGAAATTACAGAACAAGTTTCTGAATATCATTCATTCTGAAGTTGCTGTACAACTATAATTGGTTTCTAACTGATTTGCAAACTAAGCTTTCTCATCTAGTCACCTTCGAAAGTAAATAATAATAAGCATTCCAAAACCTGATCTAAAGTTGGAACTCGATAATCATAGAACAATTGGAAAGCAGATTTGAATCATCCTGAGTTTTTCACTAGTGGGGACATAGCTTCCATATATATATTCCCTCTGCAGGGCTAGTTCCTCCCTGAAAATCACATTAATATGCACTGTGACAAAAAAGATCCTTAGCTGTGAGGCGAAGGCTGTGATGAAAGAGTATTTTGTTAGTATGCAAATAAAGATCTTAGAGAAGAAAGAGAAAGGAAGAGAAAGGCACTTGACAGCTGAACATAAGAGAAAGAGAAAGAAAACACAAGACATTTTTATCTTCAAAGAAAAATCTTGAAGTCCTTCTGGCAAAGCAAGCATTTCATCAACCACAGAAAAGTTTATTGGTTGAAGCAATACAATTTATACTAGAAACATTTACATGTATCATTTGGGATGCTGGCAGATCTCTAAAGGATATAAACTGAGGATACTTTAAGCCATTTTGTCAAAATTCCCCAGAGATCTTGATTTCATCATCAAAGCATATTCCAGGGTGCCAATTTGGGGATTACTCCTAGCATCCCGAGCCAAATCCTATTCCATTTGAAGAAGTTCAGGTTGAACATTGCTTACAGCACTTCCATGGTTGTTATAAAAATTAATAATAGTGTTGAGGCATTCTTTCTTAATATTTAATTATGTTTTCTACTGCTTTATTTCTTTACTTATGATTGGGGGTTTTAGTGCTGGTGTTGGCAGGACTGGTACCTACATTGTAATAGACAGTATGCTGCAACAAATAAAAGACAAAAGCACAGTTAATGTCTTGGGTTTCCTGAAACACATCAGGACACAGCGCAACTACCTCGTCCAGACGGAGGTAAGAATCAGAAACGCATTCATTACCATTACTGCAGTCAGTCACTATCAATTAAATTTTGTTATATGAAGTTTGATTATTGCACTTACTACTAAAATAACACAAGTTGCAGATTAAATTTCTTGTGTGCATCTGTTCGTTTTCCAAGTATGTATATAAAGAATCATTATGTGCCATCAAGTCAATGTTGATTCGTAGTGACCACATAAATATACTCATCCATACTTTTGATTGAAACAATCAGATTGATTGTTTTTCATTTACAGGCAGTCCTTAACTTACAACTATTCATTTTAGCGATCATTTAAACTTATAACTGCAGTGAAAAAAAATGACTTATGACTGGTTCTCACACTTAAAATCATTAAAACCTTCCTTCAGTCACAAAATCAACATTTGGATGCTTGGCAACAAGCATATATTTACATATATGGCTGCAGCACCTCATGGTCATATGATCACCATTTGAAACCTTTCCAAATGGCTTCCAACAAGCAAAGTCAGTGGGTGAAGCTCGAGTCCCCTAACAATCATGAGGTTCCCCTAACTGTAGTGATTCCTTCAACAACCATGGCAATCATGGTCATAAATTCAGGCACAACTCATTGTTCTAGGAACAGAATTTTGAATTCCAACTTTGGTCATCATTTGAAGACCAGCTGTATGTAAAAGTCAGAACAAGCTACGTGCTTAAGAAATTATTTGGGATGAAGTCAGTGGGGGGAACACAATATACAGAACCCAAGTTTCAGAACTTTAAATAATGCCAAGATTGATTTTCTTAGCATTATTTGAAATGCCCTTTGAGAAAAGTTAGAGAGAAAAATTGATAGAAGTCATACCATAACTCCACTGTTTAAGCTCATAACACCATTTTAGTTTGATCAAAGTAAATAGAAAAAGGTGACTGACATTAGACAGAATGGAAGAAAAATTACAGATGTTGGGGGGAAAGGTAATAAACAAGCAGCGGAGAAAAACAGGAATATGAATGCTCCAGAAATAGAACCGTCAGTGAAACTGAAAAGTTATGTAGGTAATCTTTGGTCCAAGGTTGTTGCAAATATCCAGCCTTGCATGATTCAAAAGCACTTGCATTTCATTCTGAACAGGGTCCATACATGCCCATCTCTCTTTGCTTCTCTTAGGAGCAGTATGTTTTCATTCATGATGCCTTGTTGGAAGCCATTCTCGGGAAAGAGACTGAAGTTTCTGCCAATCAGCTCCATAGCTATGTCAACAGCATTCTCATACCTGGTATTGGAGGCAAGACTCGACTCGAGAAACAGTTCAAGGTAAATTTTGACATTCACTGTGTGGATCTGATCAAAGTATTTCAGGTTTATACACATCACACTCTGGCACTGAGATGCTTCTGGCTCGAAAGGATTAGCTAGTGACATCACCATTGCCCGGGGGACATCCAGTTGGGGACCCCTTTCCTGACCCCGGCAGGAGTTGGAGTGAAGGATGGGAGCTCAGCCCACCCCATGGCAGCACTCGGGTCTCAAACATGGTCTTGCTAACTTTCAACCCAGTGTCCTAACTACATAAGCCACAATGCTCCAATATACTTACATGATTAGTCAATCTTAGTTTTGAATGGTTTTCATTGTTACTGCTTCCCTTCCTGACCAATGTTGATACTTAGATCATTCAAGTAATTCAAGAAAATTGAAATGGTAGGATTGATGTTTGTGCAGGTAAGATTATCAACCTTGATGCCAACCAAAACCAAGCATTTAATAGTGAGTGCCATACCTTGTGCACTAATCAAACAGGTGGCAAGAAAGTAGGGCAGGCAGGCACAACACAGGTTATATAGACAGTAAACACAGTGTCAGACATAAAGATCTCAAGTGCCTATATATAAAGTCTAGGGAACAAACAGGGTGAACTTGAACTATGAATACATGAAGGTAAATATGATATAGTTGGAATAACAGAAACTTGGTGGGATGAAACCCATAACTGAAATATACTGGTAGAAGGATACAAACTATTCAAAAGAAAACAAAAAACAGACCCCATAAAAGAGGAGGTGGAGTTGCACTATATGTAAAGGTATATATGTATTGCTGCAGAAATGCATGAAACCAAAGATGAAAACCTCCTAGAATGCATATGGGTCAATATAAAAGAAAAAAAGAATGACATGACCATAGGTGTATATTATAGGCCACCCAATCAAGCAGAAAATATAGATGTCCTTTTTGCCAGCCAACTAATAAACATATGAAGGAAACACACAACAATAGTAATGGGAGACTTCAATTATCCTGACATCAATTGGAAAACTAATTCTGCACAAAGTGAGAAATCAAATAAGTTCCTAACCAACCTAGCTGACAATTTTGTTGTCCAAAAGGGAGAGGGTGAAACTAGAGGGACAGCCATACTGGACTTAATTCTTACAAACAGAGAAGAAGTGATAGAGGGAGTTGAAACTGCAGTAACGTTGGGTGAGAGTGACTATGTCATACTAGAATTCAACATAACACAAACACAAGCAGCAGAACATAATGACACCAGAGTCTTCAATTTTAAAAGAGCTGATTTCAATAAACTCAGAGAGAACCTGGGAAAGATTCCATGGATGAAAATCCTAAAGGGGAAAACAACTCAAGAATCTTGGGAAACTCTAAAAAGTATGATCACAGAAGCCCAGACTAGCACAATACCACTGAGAAAGAAAAACAAGAAATCCAAGAAGAAACCAGCATGGCTGCACAAAGATTTCTCTGGCAAATTGAAAGAAAAAAAGGACAAGTACAAAAAATGGAAAGAAGGACATACAACTAAGGCAGAATATCAGCAGGTAGCCAGAATCTGCAAAGACGAAGTCAGGATAGCAAAGGCTCAGAATGAACAAAGACTTGCAACAAAAGTCAAAGATAATAAAAAAAGTTTCTTCCAACATATAAATAATAAGAAAAAAAATCAAGGAAACAGTCGGTCCACTAAAGAGAAAAGATGGCAAGGAAGTAACAGGCAACAGAAAGAAAGCAGAACTTCTTAACTCATTCTTTGCATCCATCTTCACGCAAAAAGAAACTATAGCTCAACCCACCAAAAACATAACTGTAAAAGACAGACCAGAAATAAAAGTTAAAATAAGCAAAAAAAAAAATAGTAAGGGAATACCTGTCTGATCTTGATGAAAACAAATCACAGGGGCCTGATGGATTACATCCCAGAGTTTTAAAGGAGCTGGCAGAGGTCATCTCAGAACCACTGCACCATATCTTTCAAAAATCCTGGAGCACCGGGGAACTACCAGAGTACTGGAAAAGAGCTGATGTGGTTCCCATCTTCAAAAAAGGAGGGAAAAAACAGACCCAGGAAACTATGGACCAATCAGCCTAACACCAATACCCGAGAAGATACTGGAAAAGATAATTAAAAAAAACAGATCTGCCAACATCTAGAAACAAGTAAAATAATAACTAGCGGTCAGCACGGGTTTGTTAAAAACAGATCATGCCAAACAATCTTATTTCATTCTTCAACTAAATTAGTAGACCAGCAAAATACTACGGACATAATATATTTAGATTTCAGCAAGGCGTTTGACAAAGTAGACCACAACCTACTTCTCAGTCAGCTAGAAAAAAGTAGAATAGATAGCACCACCACTAGATGGCCTTGCAACTGGCTGGCAAACCGTACCCAATGAGTATTCCTTAATGGGTCTAAGTCTACATGGAGGGAAGTAAGCAGTGGGGTGCCACAAGGTTCTGTCTTAGACCCAGTACTCTTAGATGGGAATAGACTTAGATGAGGGAATAGAAGGGGAATTTACCAAATTTGCAGATGATACTAAGCTGGCAGGAATAGCTAACACCTAAGAAGACAGGCTCAAGATCCAGATGGATTGACAGACTAGAACACTGGGCCATATCTAACAAAATGAAATTCAATGTAGAGAAAAGTAAAGTCCTACACTTAGGCAAGAAAAACCAAAAGGACACATATAGACTGGGTGAAACCAGGCTCAATAGCAGTAACTGTGAGAGGGATCTTGGAGTCTTAATGGACAACCAGCTCAATATGAGCCAGCAGTGTGCAGCAGCCGCCAAAAAAGCTAATGCAATCCTAAGTTGCATTAACAGAGGGATACAATCAAGATCAAGGGAGGTACTAATACCACTCTATAAAGCCTTAATAAGACCACATTTAGAGTACTGCATCCAGTTTTGTTCACCACATTGTAAAAAAGATGTTGAGACTCTAGAAAAAGTACAGAGAAAAGCAACCAGGATGATTAGGAGACTGGAGACTAAAACATATGAAGAACAGTTACAGGAACTAGGCTTGGCTAGTCTACTAAAGAGAAGGACCAGGGGAGACATGATATCAGTCTTCCAATATTTGAGGGGCTGCCACAGGGAGGAAGAGGTCAAGCTATTTTCTAAAGCGCCTGTAGGCCAGACAGGTAATAATGGATGGAAACTGAACAAGGAGAGATTTAACCCGGAAATAAGGAGAAACTTTCTGACATTGAGAACAATCAACCAATGGAACAGCTTGCCCTCGGAAGTTGTGGGAGCGCCATCACTTGAGACTTTCAAGAAGAGATTGGACTGCCATTTGTCAGAAATGGTGTAGGGTCTCCCGCTTGGGTGGGGGGTTGGACTAGATGACCTACAAGATCCATTCCAACTCTGATTATCCATTATCTGAAAATATCCTTAAGCCATGGTTCAGCCCTGCAGAATCTGCTCCACAGTAATGCTCTCTGTGACGCCCTCATAATGAGATTTTTTTTTCTTAGGGAATTGAGTCTACAATTGAAACTAGATAAGTGAATCAAAAAATTAAGAGCTCATTCTAGCACAAGGTGGAAGGGATCTTTAAAATATATTTTCAAGAAACTGAAGCAAGGGGCAAAGAGTAGAATTTGGTCTGTGTGTGTGTTATTGTTTTACCTAAAATAAGTTACATTACGCTTCTCAAACACTTAACATAATTGAAACAATGCCTTATTTTATCCAAAAATGGCACATCATCATAAACCTCATTATTTTGCTCTCCTGCTGTCATTTTGGGGGCTCTGGGGGCAATACAACATGAATTCTTCCTACCAATGGAATGATATAGATAGTCCTTGTTAAGGACCACAATTGAAATTGGCAATTTCATTGCTCAGTGATACTGTCTCTGAGTGAAGCATCACATGACAATGACATGCTTTTATAAAGTCTCTTCCTATTTGGTCATTAAAGAAGAAATCATGTGATTGCGACTTGCAATTTTACTGCCAGCTCCTCCATTGACTGCTGGTTGTGAAGTCCACTAAGCTGCAAAGTACTCAAATGTCGATCATGTGACCACAGGCTGTAAAGTTTGGTTTTCTAAGAATCCTTTAATTTTTTTTAGAAATAGAAAAGTATATGCAGGTTTATGTTTTAAAAGACTGATCAAGAATTAATCTTGTTCCTTTTCTGTTTTAAATTTTGCAGCTGGTTATGCAATGCAATGCAAAATACATAGAATGCTTTAGTGCCCAAAAAGATTGCAACAAAGAGAAGAACAGAAACTCATCAGTAGTGCCATGTAAGATCTCATCTTTGCATTTGATTCTTGCTCTGCATAAATTCATTCTGCAAATGGTGAAAGTATATTTGCATTAAGTGGGAAAGGGAATGAATTCAATTGCTTTATGTTCAAGAGCAAAGGTTGACTAGAACTTTTCTACAAACCTGCATGCAGACCAAACACAAATACTTGAATTTGAGGTGCCTGATTAAAAGTTGGCTTGTGCCAAATACTTTTGTTTTTAACCAAAATATAATAGCTCCGGAACACTTGCACTGGAGCATAATTCAGTTATACTGGTCCTTGCATGAAGAACTGTTAATGACTTTCATAAATTCTAAAAGCCTTCTAATAAAGAGGTGCAGTCTTCTGGAGTTGGCCTACCTACAGTTTCCTGAAAATGTTTCCAGGGCAAAAAAAAAGTTTAGTTGAAGATGGATAGGGCACCCCAATAGGGTGTTGGGGTTTTTTGGGGGGGGGGGCGGGGTACAGTGGAAAGGGCAGGTTGTTTGTGCTGATGAAAATGCTGTATATGTATGCCTATATGAGGCAGGCAACAGAGAGTCTGGATTTTTTTTAACTGATTCCACAGCCTGAAAAAGTTTGAAAATCCATGTTTTCAATGAGGTTCATGGAATTAGTTTTCATTGTGTGGCTTTGACAATAAAACACAGTACAAGTAACATTTTATTTCAGAAATTATGTTTTCACGTGAATTTTTTATCAATTTAATCTGTGATATTTTATCATCTAAATCAGACCATGGGAAAACTAGATTTTGTTAAAATAGTCCTACTGTGATTATTAAGATCTATTTGACATATAATTTATTTGTTTGATGCTGCAGCTGAGCGAGCAAGGGTAGGACTAGCACCATTACCTGGCATGAAGGGAACTGATTACATTAATGCCTCATATATCATGGTAAGATAATAATCATTTATGATTAAGTAAATCCAGAGAAAACATCCAAATATTCAATTGTTCTGTTTCTATAGATTGTTCTGTCTTGTATTCCATTAAAATTATGTTTCCTTTGCTTAATAAGTGATCTATATTGAGCATTATAGATTTCTGCATACAATTTTTTTTTAATTAGTTTGCATAAATTAAAAATTAAGCAGTCTGTCCTAAGCCCCCTTGGAAAGAAAGGCTGAGTAGTAGCTAAAAAGTTATGTTCAACCCTATAGGAATTGGTTGTATGTTCAAGAACAATAAATTATACAGGGTATCTAGGCTAATATGTTTCCTTAATAGTGTATTTTGCATTATTGTTCAACATGTCTCTGTGCAATCTCATTTTAAGCTCCTCAGAGTTGTTAGATTGAAACAGCATTGAAAACTAAGTGATACAGAATCAATAAATTCTAGTGCAGAAATCTGTGTAAAACATAAATGACACTTAATCAAATAGTGATTTACTCCTATTATTTGAAAACAGTAGTTCACTTATTTCTTTCTTCAAAGTACAGTTGATCATGTAAGCATGTATTCTGAAAATGATAATTTCTGGTAGAATCAATTCAGTTAAGGATACCACATTTATAATTTTCTGTACAGTTTATTTTAAAAGTTTATATGGCAGTGTGTGTGTGTGAGAGAGAGAGAGAGAGAGAGAGAAAGAGAGAGAGAGAGACTCACTAACTGACTGATTATAGGTGGCTAAGAACAATCCATATAAAACATTACAAAACCTCTACAAACAAAACAAAAGTAAAATAATATATAATGTTCTTCAGTATTGTTATTCAGATAAATTAATCTGAAAGTTGTTCAATTACTTTTTTTTACTACCAGTTCTGTGGGTGTGACAGGGAAAGGATACTGTAAAATCTCCAGTCAGAGGTGGTGTTTGCTGGTTCTCTGGATTACTCAAAATTTCTATTACCAGTTCTCCAGAACTGGTCAGAACCTGCTGAACACCACCTCTGGGTCTTCACCTAAGGTGTTTAATTTTTCCAAACTATTCCATTCATGAAAAACTGCTGTTTGTTTCTTTTAAAGGGCTACTATCGGAGCAATGAGTTCATCATAACACAGCATCCCTTGCCACATACAACTAAAGACTTCTGGAGAATGATCTGGGATCACAATGCACAGATCATTGTCATGCTTCCAGATAATCAGAGTTTAGTAAGTTATTTCATTTCGTAGGCTATATATTCATATGGTAGCACAATAAGAAGGAATCAGATTATTTATCTGCTTCTCCCTCTATTTCAATGAAAATTATAGCCAGACAATACAATTTTGTAATCCAGATTATGCAAAGAAGTTTGGGAGCTCCTGGGAAAAATACAGCTGAGATCAGGAAAATTTGTATATCTTCCAGCAACAGTATAGCCCCCCCCCAAAAAAAGTTTACATATCAAGCAGTAAAAAAAAGATTTATCTACTGATATTTTAGGTGAAAATATTTTTTAAAAAACTTTTTAAATTTTTGAAGGAACACCAAAATGATTTTATAGATAGAAAACAAATAATAGTTATTTTACAGCAATACCTAGCACTTGGCATTATGGAACAATATCTAATTATATAACTCTATTTCTGGGGAAATTTTTATCCATTTAAATGTGTATCATATATAACTGTTGTAAAATAAGCATCTCCCCACGAAACCAATTACAGGTTAAGGTTTAGTGTGATGAAGAACAGTATACTGTTGGCTTCTTTTTTTCTAAGGGAAGGATGTTGCAGAAAATTAGTTCAACTTCATTTAATAGTCTTGCCTAATTAAATGAAGTTTTGATCTGGTGAATTCTACCTGTTTAAAGATTAAAGCAATATATTCAAATGTCTCCCGTTTGATTCAATTGTCTTCAGGCAGAAGATGAGTTTGTATACTGGCCAAGTCGGGAAGAATCCATGAACTGCGAGGCATTTACCGTCACCCTTATCAGCAAGGACCGTCTGTGCCTCTCTAATGAGGAGCAGATCATCATCCATGACTTCATCCTTGAGGCTACTCAGGTATATAAAATATCTTCCAGAGGTGAATCTGAAGTCTGCTTTTCATTCAGACTCCTGCTGATGTTGGTTAATATTCAAGATGAATGATTTGCAATGGGATACGGACAGAGGTCTGTCTTTGGTCACGAAGTTCTTAATATCATTTACTTCTTTCTCAGAGATTGTTTCTATAGTATCCCAATTTTGTCTTGCAGAATGTCATTTCCATAGAAAGCAATAATACTGAAGCTTTTACTTAAGAACTAAGCATAAAACGACTTCTCAAACAAGAGCACCATGTGGTTGAGGTCCAATTTTTTAAAAAACCAAAAAACAAGGTTTTTAAAGCTCAATATTTTCCTCTCAAAATTTTATGATACATACTCAACTCGCTGTTCTCCCAGATCCTGTTGAGAGCAACTTATTTAGGTTGTAATTTGTCCTATGTGAAACTGAGATAGAGCAATTCAGTTTTGGGTTTAAATTTTAATATTCCTCCTCAGTAAATTTAGATTTACAAAAATTCCATGCAATTTTGCAACATATGCTACAGTGAAGAAATTAGCTGTTCAATCATCTCAAATCACAAATGGGTGATACATACATTTATATAATACTTTCTATAAAAGAAACTGAGCTCATAATTGAAACTGAAAGGAGTTTTTAAAAAGACATTTGGAATGGCTAACAGAAAAGCTAAGCTGTTGTTCCAAAAATATTTAACATGTTTTGTTATGTTCTGCAGCAAAATGCCTGGATGTCCTATATATATGGCTCTTTGGCTGACTGATTATCTGACATTTGGGACTGTTATATAATCAAGTGCCACTTCTATGTTATTTTATTTTTAATGAGGAGTCCTTGGTGCTCTCTGAGCTTGTTTTTTTTTTCCTTGCAGACGTTTCATTACCCAAACTAAGTAACATCATCAGTGCACTGTTATCTAGTTTGAGTAATGAAACATCTAGAAGGAAACAGTGAAGCTCAGAGAGCAGCAAGGACCTCTCATTTCCACCCTGAGTTACAAATCTTCTCCTTTATTTTTGAATAATTAAAATGTAACACAGTTCCTTATTTTGTTAGTTGATGCATAAGATTTGCCTCTTGTGTTTTTTGCAATGGTGTAGTAAATAAATGCATCTGGATTTTCACATGTAATAAATATGCAGTACAAGTGTTATCTAACCATCCTAATTGTCTATATATTATATTTGGACTCAACATACAGTTTAATAAAATGCAACACCCATAAGGAATTTATTAATGCAGAAATGTCACCTAAATTTTAAAAAAATAGGGTATGGAACAACCTCAGCGATATCACTATAGCAACTGGAGTATACTCCCCAAAGTTGAGCAAAGAGAGGTCATAACAACCATTAGGTGCTACTAAGAGTCACCTTTTTCCTTTCTAGTAATATTGAGGAAGAGTTAAAAAAACCATTTTTACAAAACTAGCATTTTCTCTTTATATACAACTGGTGAGGTTGTGACATTCTTTAGCAACAGAAATGAATTCATTTCTGATTTCTTGGAGCGAGAAATACTTGTTTTTCCTCTATCAAAAAATTACTGTTAAGTAATGTGTAAAGGGACTCCTATGGGAGAAGTTATCTTCTGTGCTCCTCTGTTTAAGACAGGTACTCAAAATATATCTATCTATTGGGGAAATGGGAGTTGATTCTCATTGCTTCACTGCCTTACTGGAGTTTTAAACCCCAATATTATTATTAAGGCTTATCTGGGTTCTTTCCTTTCCTTCCTTTTTTTTTCTTTTGCCGCTGGACAACACTTTAAAAGGGGACAGGGGTTGGACCAGGGGAAATAAGATTATAGCAGAAGCTTATAAAAGGACCCACTAATTGGTTGCCATCTTAGCATCTCCTTCAAAAAAAATATTGAAAAATGTATACACTGTTGAGGCTGAAGGTATAAAATGTAGTTATTTCAACTACAGAAGAGAAATTAATATGGTGAATAGTTGGGCTGGTTTTTATTTCAGGATGATTATGTTTTGGAAGTTCGCCACTTTCAGTGCCCTAAATGGCCAAATCCAGATGCCCCAATCAGCAGTACCTTTGAGCTTATCAATATAATCAAGGAAGAGGCCTTAACAAGAGATGGCCCAACCATCATTCATGATGAGTATGTATATTCACTGAATTAATTTTTATAAAGATTGGAGAAAATATAAGAAATATAAAATCTTGTGAACATTCAAACCAAGGAGGGAGGTTAAAGGTCTCATTGACTTCTCTAGGAAAATTAGAATTCTGTTTAAAGTTTCATAGATATTTTTCTGTGTCTAATTTTATACTGAATGTTAATATGAATAGAAGAGAGTAGTTTTTAAATATCTATATTGTTCCATGACTTACAAAGGTATAAGATTAGAGATAGTGTTGCCAACTTGTATTAAGCCATGGCTAATTTTAATGTTCATCTAGTTTGTAATCATTTTGCTGAGCTTGCCTTGTTAAAAATTGTTTTAAAAATAGTTATTGATTTGAGCATTTTGTCAGACCACAAAAAAAATCAAGCTTATTTTTAACACTGCAAGGTTATCTTTTTGGTAAATCCATTCTAGTGTTTGTTATATTCACTGAATTTTATTTTCATGTTTTAGCTATAAGTTCAGCTTTTAATTGCATTCAGAGGAAATGTAGCAGAAAATATATTTTTCCATATGTGCACCCATCCTTATCATTCCTTATTTTACCCCTTCGAGAATAAATACGATAAAAACTCAGGAGGAAATTCAAGAAAAATTAAATCTGACATAGAGACATAAAAGTTTCCATTCAGCCTGATAAGACATTGCCTGGATCTTTTTTAGGGAATAACATTATTCTTTGGTTTTGCAGATATGGAGCAGTGGCAGCTGGAACATTGTGTGCTCTGACTACCCTGTCTCAGCAACTGGAGAATGAAAATGCTGTTGATGTTTTCCAGGTGGCAAAAATGATCAATCTGATGAGGCCTGGAGTATTTACAGACATTGTAAGTTTGAAACTGAGAAAGATAGTTGTGGTTTACAAAGAAATCATTTGACAATAAATAAGAACTATTAAAATCCTTGCATGGATTTTGTGCAGTCCTAAATTCTTGTCATCTTGGTTCAAATATGTTATCTTTTTTAAAAAAATATGTGCCATTTGCTGTCCAGAGTCACTTCATGTGGGATGATATGATACATAACTATTTTTCTCCTGCTTTTCTTATGGGATTTCTCCGTGTGCTTTTGTCTCGTCATATGCACAGCTGAACCGTGAAATCAGTGCTCTTTTTCCTTCAATGGATCCCAGAGTTGCTTTGCAGAGTGAGATGGGCAGCAAATAAATTTAATATTACATGTATTTAATTGACAGAGAAGCATAATTTATTCTCCCATAATTTATTCCAAAGGCTCTTCTTTTCTACTGATAGTTCTGTCTTGTAGAATAAGATCATTGGATTCCATCCTAAGAATCATTCTTCAGCAATATGCATAACTTTGGGGACACTGTAGGTGAACATGCCCTCTCTTTCATATTATCATGCAGAGGCTTTTTACTAGAGACTTCATGCATGCAAGCAAGCAGCCTTGTTCGATGGCAAGACAAGATCATTTATACATGCTCTAATTAATGATTGAAAGTGAATGGAAAAACACTGAAGAAAATTGTGATGCATTCTTTTGGGGAGAGCTATCAATATAGTTTCACATAAATTATTTTTAAAAAGACAAACTGTTGCATCATTTTGGGAAGTGAGAGTTACACCATAATGTAAAGCTTACTGAGATCTGTGAAGAGTAAAAAAAAACTCTATTTGGGCTTCAACTGGAATTGAATAGGCAAAAAGAAAGCACTCTGGAAAATCCAATCTGGACATAAAATACAAGGTAGCAGCAGGGACACTTCTACTGACCCCTCAGGTGTCACATGTGACACTGCTGTTACACAAGGTGCACTGGTTGCCTGTTTGCTTCTGGATCCAATTCAGTTGGGTCATTACAAGTAGTCCTCGACTTACAACAGTTCATTTAGTGACCATTTGAAGTTACGACAGCACTGAAAGTCATTTATGACTGTTTTTCATACTTACAGCCATCGCGGCATCCCCATGGTCATGTGACGCTTGGCAACTGACTCATATTTATGATGATTGCAGTGTCCCAGGCCCCCATGATCTCCTTTTGCAACCTTCTGACAAGCAAAGTCAATGGAGAATTCAGATTCCCTTAACAACCATGTTACTAACTTAACAACTTCGGTGATTCAATTAACAACTGTGGCAAGAAAGGTCGTAAACTGGGTGAAATTCACTTCTGTTTCACTTAGCAACAGAAATTTTGGGCTCAACTGTGGTCATTAAGCCAAGGACTACCTGTACCTTTACAGGTAGGACATGGGGTATCTGAGCAATCATCTCACCCTGACATGAGTATTCCACCCCACTCATTCCAGTGGCCGATTTTGGATCCCATCTGCCAAATCATGTTAGTTGTTGGGACACAGGAGAATTTCTGCTGTGGCCCCCACCCTCTAGAATATTTTCCCATTGGAAGAGAGGTCTGATTCCACATTCTTAACAGAGCCTGAAAACTTCGTTCTGCCACATGGCCTGGAGCCCCAGTGGGATGTGTGCATTGTGGGTAGCTGACAGGATAGAAAATGTCTTCACCCCCAACCAATGTTAAGGAAACACGCTAACAGAATGTGCAGCGTTAGTCAGTTAGGCAGACAGGTAAATGTGTGAGATAAGTTTGTATGTTAGTTAACACTCAGTAAATAGCAGATACGCTTGTGCTATCAAAAATATAGTTTATTCCATTTAAGAGTTATAGCATAGTTAAAAAACAGTCCATTAGTCATGTATCATTTCAGTCAGTCCATTCGGGGATACTCAATTTGCAAAGTCCGTGTTGTGCATTCAATGTCAGTTCACTTACAATAAATCAGTCCGCATTATCTCTTCTCACCATTGAGAAGAATCAACACTCCTTTTTCTCTCCCGTTCCAGTAGGAAAAAACGCAGTCATCAATCCATCCAGGAATTAGGGATCATTAAGCCAGAGAGCAAGCTGCAGTTGTCTTGCTCCTTTTATGGTGCTTTTACAACCACACCCTTTATTACATTCTTGCAGTTAAAGTTTACACACTCTTTAACCAACAAACCATGATAACTTATTTATTATTTTACCTAAACCAGTTAGGGTAAACAATGTTATCCCTAACATTCTCCCCTTTTGGGTAATAATAATAATATAACCATTTACACCTTTAAATCATAGTTGTTACAACTCTCTTTAAACTTGACTACACCTTGAGCTTTTGTAAACTGGTCTGCAATGTTTTCTTCCGTCATGCAGTACTCCAGTTTAATTAGACCATTCTTCACAGATTCTCTAACATTTAAATATCTTAAATCAGTATGCTTTGATCTAGTTTTTACAGCAATATTAGTAGCCAACTGTATGGCTGCCTGGTTGTCCTCGTACACAATAATGGAATCTTTAACAGTTACACCCATGTCTAATAATAACTGTTTGTACAGAATTAAGTCAGTGCATAGTAATGACAGACATGAAAATTCCGCTTCCATCGTGGACAAGCTGATATGCTGTTGTCTGATTGACCTCCACCCTATTAGTGTCTCACCAAATAATATAGCCATTCCAGAGATTGATTTTCTAGTGTTTATGTCAGTTGTAAAACTTGCATCTGCATAGGCACTAAGACTCAAATCACCCTTTGGCTCTAAATACAATGCATGGTTCATTGTTCCTTTAAGATATCTTAAAATTCTCTTTAATGATTGCCAATGACATTGATGAGGATCTGCATTAAATCGCGCCAGCTGATTAACGCTATAAGCAATATCTGGCCTTGACCAATTGCTGATATATGACAAGCCACCAATCAAAGATTGATATATGGACTTATCGAATTTGGAACTTTGAGCATCAGTTTGGCAAACTTCCTGACTCATTGGAGT
>BHEV01040236.1:0-17192 GCA_004319985.1 Emydocephalus ijimae | reverse complement strand
TTGTCTTTATTAGTTTCTCGGGCAATGTCTGATGCGGTTATGGGTAGATCGGGCAGAGTCTCTATGCTGAGGGTGGTCGTCATGGGTGCTGGGTCGGTGTCTAGGTCGGGTAACGGTGAGCGGCTCAAGGCGTCTTTGTGTGTGATCGTCTTACCGGGTCGGTGTGTGAGCCGGTAGCTATAGGCGGCAAGGAATTCGGACCACCTTGTCATTCTGGGAGATAGGATGTTCGGGGTGGCCTGGTTCCCTGCCAGGATGCCCAGCAGCAGCTTGTGGTCCGTGATAATGGTGAAGGTGCGGCCGTAGATGTACTCGTGGAACCTCTTCACTGCTGCGACGATAGCCAGGGCCTCCTTGTCCAGCTGGCTATAGTTCCTCTCTGGTTTGGTGAGTGTCCTCGAGAAGAAGGCGATGGGTGCTTCTCTTCCATCTGGGAGTGTGTGACTGAGGACGGCGCTGACGCCGAAAGGTGAGGCGTCGCATGTGACGGCGAGTGGTAGGGTCTCATTGTATTGGATGAGGACGGCATCCGAGGTGAGCAGGTCCTTGGTTTTCCTGAAGGCGACTTCCTCACGTTTCCCCCAAGTCCATGTGGCCGCCTTGTCCAAAAGCCTATGCAAAGGCTCCGCCGCGGTCGCCTTTTGGGGCAGGAAAACATTGTAAAAATTAAGCAGTCCCAGAAATGCCTGCAGTTCAGTTTTATTCCTGGGCGTGGGGGCCTCCTTAATGGCTCTGATTTTGTTTGCGGTTGGGTGGATGCCGTGCCAGTCTAGGAGGTATCCTAGGAACTTGACCCACTCTGTGTAAAGCTGGCATTTCTCTTTCTTCACTTTTAGCCCAGTTTCCTTGAATTTCGTTAGTACCTCCCTTAGACGACCCTCTAGTTCTTGCTGGTTGGCTACCGACACCAGCACGTCGTCGAAGTAGGGCACCACCCCCTTAATTCCTTGCAACAGTCTCTCCATGAGGCTCTGGAAAATTCCCGGTGCCACGCTGACTCCAAACTGCACTCGGTTACAGCGAAACGCTCCCCGGTGGGTGACTATGGTTTGCGCCTCGGCAGTTTCTGCGTCGACCAGCAGCTGTTGGTATGCTTGCGCCAGGTCGAGCTTCGCAAAAACCTTGCCTCCCCCCAGTGAGTGTAGAAGGTGCTGCACTACTGGGATGGGGTAGGCACTTTGTTGTAAGGCGCAATTTAGGGTGGCCTTATAGTCCCCGCAGATTCTTACCGACCCATCGGGCTTGACTGGGGTGACTATTGGGGTCTCCCACCGGGCGTGGTCGATTGGTTGTAGGACCCCTTGCTTGACGAGCTTGTCAATTTGCTCGTCTATTTTTGGCCGGAGTGCAAATGGTACCCACCTTGGTTTTAGGCGTATCGGGGGAATGTTGGGGTCTAGGCTGAAGGAAATAGGGGGCCCTCGGTACTTGCCTAAGGTGCCGTCGAACACTTCCTGGAAGTCCCGTGCCAGTTGCTGTTCCCAATCGGTCTCTGCAATGTGGTTTATGCCAGTAACCTCGATGCCGAGCGGTGCGAACCATTGTAGTCCCAAAAGGCTGGGTCGGTCTCGGTCCACGATTGTCAGGGGAAGCTTTGCTGTGCGGCCCTTGAATGTTACCTTGAATTGTCCAGTTCCGACTACCGGGATGCGGTTTCCCTGGTAGTCCTTGATTATTAGTTTCTGGTTCTCCAGTCCCTTCTTGTGGATGGTAGGCACCAAGCGTTTGATTTCTTCCCAGGCGACCATGGACAGGTAGGACCCAGAGTCCACCTCCATTTTGCATGGCTCGCCCTCGATGCCTACCTCCACATAGACTTTTTGGGAGTCGGTGGTTGATGCGTGGCCAATGATGAGCATCTGGTGGGTTTCCTCCTTCCGCTTGGTTTCGCCACCTCGTCGGTTCCATCCGCCCCGGTCCCATTGGCTTTCGGCTTGGCGATCTCTGGCCCTGAGGGGTGTGCTGTCACATCTCCGGTCGCTGTGGTCTCGCCGTCTGGGGCTGCAGGCCTTCCTCAATTGGCAGACTCAGGCGATGTGACCCTTTTTGTCGCAGTGCTGGCAGACTGCATCGAAGAAATGGCACTCTGATCGAGGGTGGTCGCCTCCGCACCTGGCACATGCAGTTCCTGACTTACGACTCCGCCGATTGCACTGGTCACATCCCGTCTGGAGCTGGTGGATTTCCTCCTCATTGTCCGTGGTGTCGGAGGCGGAGTGGAATTCGCCATGATGGGTGGTGGTCTCACGGTGACTTGCTTCCGGTTGGGCCTCGGTTGCCCGTCCTGGGTCGGCGGTCACGGTGCGCTCTCCAGTGTCTGGTCTCCGCATGCAGTTCACCGATTTCCAGGTTGCCTCAGCTGCGGTGGCTTCTGTGATGGTGTCGGTGAGGGTGATGTCGCCTTTGGCCATCAGTCGGCTCTGTAGGACTGGGTCTCGGAGTCCGAGCACAACGCGGTCCTGTAAGGCCTCATCCATGTCCGAGAACCCGCACATGCCCCCTAGGCTTCATAGCTCAACCACAAAATTGCTGATGCTCTCACCTGATCTCTGGTCCCGCCAGTAGAAATCATGCCGCCTGATGAGGGTGGGCACGGCAGGGGGGCATAGTGGTTCCGGAGCAATGGTTTGAGGTCGGCCCAGTCCATCTCCTTGATGTCCGTGGGTTTCGCTAGAGCTTTTGCCATCTTGAACACTGCGGGCCCGCAGTGTGTCAGGAAGACGGCCTTTTTCTTCAGCCCGGCGACGTCCTTCATGTTGCTACACTCGAGGAACATGAGGAATCTGTCTGTGTATTATTCCCAGTCCTCGGTAGCAGGATTAAAGGGCAGTGCGATGCTGGCCATCTCGTCGGTCTTGCTTCCTCCGGACACGTGTTGGAGGGGGATTAGCCTTGGCATCCCACCCTCGTCGTCAGTGTTGTGTCCGTCGTGGCAAGGAGACCAGGACTCAGTGACTTGGTTCAGCTCATTTATTGGTCCCGAGAACAGCTCTGGTTCCGGGGGAAAAACAGCGGCTTTTTATTTCCAAGCCGCGGGGGCCGCGACCAATGGCACCGCTTTGAATCTCCCACGATTAGTTTCCACCAATTGCGGGAGATCCGCAGTGGGCCAATCAGTGCGGCTCGCTTGACCAATCGGATCACTGCATGCTTTGACCAATTACAGCGCGACATTTACAAGAATGTAAATGACCATACAGAACAGATCTGTTTCTTGTTTATGGACTAATTTTCCAAGAGCATTCTATATGGAGCCCAAGCAGAACTATCTATTTCAAAATTCAAAGCTAGCAGTCAGAAAAATCCCAAGGTTTGGAAAATATGGAATAAAAATCTTGGTGGTAGTTGTGGGGTTCTAATTTTTAAGGTCTGGGGAGCAAGTGAAATTCAATAAAGAATATATCTGGGGAAAATGAATGACTGGATAATTGGAAGGGTGAGCTGGAATGTTCCACCATGCAGTATGTAAATATCATAAATATTCCTTCTCACCATGGTCCCTGATGTAGCATTTACTGTTTCTGCCAACTTCTAGTCACATGTGGGGACAATGACATGCAGGCGAGGAGCTCATGCCAACTTCTGAAAACATTTGGTTTTAGCATGCCATTGCAAATTTTGATGTGCTTATTTATTTCTTCACTTCCATTATTTACATAGTAGCCATATGAAACAAGTACTGTAACTCTGGGTAGATTTAAAGCAGGGGGCGCCAACCTTTTGGACCTCAGGGACCACCAAACTCATAATTTTAAATCCTGTGGACCAGAAACTCTGGGAAACCCCCAAAAAAAGTCTGCAGGAAAATTCCCCACCCCATTTTCCTACCGATCGATCATTCTTTATTTGGGGTCACAAGATACCGTCTCCAGCTCCGAACTCAGGGGGAGAGAGAGAGAGAGAGACTTTTGGTTTCATGCAAAGAAAGCAGCAGAAGCCTCTCTTTCTCTCCCCCAAACTCCATCAGAAATGAGTCTTTGTGAGACTTGTCATGCTGGCCCAGCTTCTTGGAGCAGGATGCCTTGCAGGGTCCCAAAGATTCATTTCTGGTGGAGTTTGGGAAAGAGAAAGAAAAACTTTTGCTGCTTTCTTTGTGTGCAGCCAAAAGCAGAAGAAGAAAGAAATGGAAAGAAGCAGCCCAGTGGCCAGGCCAGGCACATGGGGCGAGTGGGGCAAGTTTCCCCCTCCACCCTTTCTCTCCTCACTACCTTGTGTTGTTTGCAATGCAAGTGATGCAAGCCTTGTGTTCCCATGGGCCATGTGGGAGGCTCAGCCTTGTGTTCCCACACAGCCTGGATTAATTGCTTTGGGGGTGACATTTCTCTGCAGATCACCAAAATTTTCTCACGAACCACAAGTGGTCCCTGGCCCACTGGTTGGCGACCACTGATTTAAAGGATTAAAACTTAGAAAACCATGATATATAACCTTGGGTGCCCAAGGATAAACAATAACCCATTCACAGAAAAAGAGCACCTTGACAAGCAACAGAGTCCCACCCAAATGCCTGGGGAAACAGCCAGGTCTTATAATGCCTTGCAAATGGCTAACGAGATGGAGACCAACCAAATCACTCAGGGGATGATGTTCCACAGGGCAGTTGCTGCCAATTCTGGATCCAACAAGATGTCATTGCTTAATTCTAAGAGTGCCAGAGCTTACCCTTTCTGCTAGATCTGGTAAAGTAAGCAGAAATAAAGGGATAAAGGTGATGCCACAAGTGGCCTGGCCCTATGGTATACTTTCATGCTAATTCTGTGTATTTTTAAATAGCTATTGAAAATACCCATAATACTATATAAAAGGCAGGAGGAGTTAAAACTCAGTAGAAACAAATTGACTGCATCAGTTGAAGGTTTTCTCAGAAATGTGTACGAATACTACATTTACATCACAAATGAAAGAGGAAAAAATGCTATTATTCTAACCTCCTGTGTTTTAAATGTCAATGGCCCAAAGTTATTGAGTGTTCCCCAAGTAGCCTCATCTGAATATAATCATTATGTTTATCTGAACTTCTTATTATCCCGATGTTTTGTGTTTTCTCTAGGCCATTCCGATAAAAGTGATTGTGGTTATATTGCATGCACATACATTGATTGGAGCTACCAATCTATTTTCATGAAAGGTTAGAAATCTTTCCAAGGATGAGACTGGCAGGGTTGGATATATAATTCAAGCCTGCCAGTTTCTCATGAGCAAGAATAACACTTGTCTGTTACATGTCACTAATGTGTATTGCATTTCTCAGAGATCTGCACTTTCTGCATAAGTTGACTAACCTTTAATAATGATGCAGATTTTGATAACCTAGATTGAATCATTCATCTTACAATGTTTGAGCTATTTGGATAAATGTTAATAGGGTCTTTGCTCTCTCATAATTTCAGCCTGTTAAAATAACAGGCTTGTATATTTAATGCTTTGCTTGTTTTAAAGTCACACCTGCAGATTGTTTTATCTGTGTTCCCTCAGCAGATTTATTTCAGGATCAGCACTTTGCTGTTCTCCCATGAAAAGTGATGAGGATTGAAATGGCTCAAGTCATATGATCTGCCTTGTGCTGTCTTAACCCGGGCACCAGGAGCTTGGGCATAAAAGCAAGTTCTATTTTGGCTACACTTCATTGAATTCCCTGTGCAGATGCTCTGCATATTTCTCAGCAGAATTAGTAACAGTAATCATTGTGGAAGATGTTCCAACTCGTGGCTGCGCCTCGTACTAGGTGATGACAAACTTGTTCCATCCATTTGACACCAGAAAAAGGCCACGAGTTGGAGTTTATTGGTTTTGAAGTGAGCGCAGGGAGGGAGAACTCACCAGGGGAATGAGTAGCTTCAGTAACTGAGCCATTTTTCCAGCTGGCATATAAAGCAGTCAGCAGATGCTGCCAGCCTCTCACAAGCACTCCGTCTTTTACATCATGCTCTGCAAGCGTTCGCTTTTGTGACAAATGCATGATCCCTTGATTTCTGCCAGCACCGGCCAATAATACACTGCATGGAAATGTCAAGTCTATATCTTTAAGGAGACACTTATGAGCACTCTGGGAAAAGTCCAATACAGCAACAGTCACTGATATACTGTAATGGTTAACATACACAATGAAATCGGTTGTCAATTATTAAAAAGTAGCAGCTCCATTCATGAACTTATCAAAACAGAAAGAAAAATAAGGTAGGTCACAGTAACGCCTTGAAAATCTGTTTTTCTAACTATAAGTTTCTGTTCTCTATATTGTTTTTCAAAGCAAAATATTATTTGAATTTAATAAGGTACTCATCATGTAAGTGTTATTTAAAACGTGTTGCACAATTTAAAATATTATGGAATTTGTGTCTTGAATGGAAGCATTCTTAAGAATTTCAGATTCAGCCCAAGCCTACTGATAATGAAGCTATGTAGGTCAATCTGTCTAGTTGGAATAAGAGTACAATAAATAATGCTGCATTTAACTGACTGTCCAAAATATTATAAATAAGATCAAATAAACAGAATGTAGAGCGTAAGTAGTTATTTTAATATCTCAGACATAAATTATATTATGTGGGTATAGATTTCATTACATATCTTTCAAAGGCATCACATATCTGTAAGCAACAGATAACGTTTTCATACTTCTGACATGGTGTTTATGGAGGAATTCTAATGTGATAACTACAGATAACAGTATTAAAATCTAAAGCAGTTATGTGGCTTGATTTCTTCTTCTCACTTGTAGAGAGGTATTCTGAGATGGGGATTTCTAAATAAGCGAACTAAACACATGATGACACTGAGAAAAGTGTGGCTTCTGACAATTTAGACCCCTTACAGATAGGTAAGGAGATTCTGCACAGATTTTGGTACAATTATTTGCATTCATGCTTTCGTGCATTGTACAATCAAAGTAAATGGCATTTTGCACTATTTCTCATTGAGATTTCTGTTCTCTTTTGCATTCAGTTCATTTTAGTGCTCTAAATAATCTATACAGTAGTCTTTATATGTGTGTATGCTAAAAGAGAGAGAAGAATGCAAATCATTACCAATGCATACTTGAAAAAAAAGCCAAATTCATTCATAGGAGATATGTATGTATGTATGTATGTATGTATGTATGTATTCACACACACGTATTCAGTTTTGAAAGTGTGTTGAGAAATGAAGATTATCTGCTCATAGTTTCATACATCATTTAATAAGGAAGTGGTTCCTTCTTTAGTTATGCATAATTAAGGATTTTCTTTTCATGGACCAAGTAAGAATACATATGCATGCATGGCTACAAACCTGATTATTTTTTCTCACCTATGCATTCTTGTAACATACAGTACAATAACACACAATAAGGTTACCTGAATTCTTTCTTTAGTTTTCTTTTTTCTCAAAGCAATGCTTCATTATCTCTATTGCAAGATATGTAATCTGGTTGATTTCTGTGCAGAGATAAATATTCAGACATGAGCTTTTGATTCAGCATTTTCTAAATACTAACTCAGAGAAAACGTGATTAACCCAAAACTTCATATTTGTATTCATTTAATCCACTGGTTTTCTCTCACTGGCCTTTGTACAATGGACAAATGGCATAGCAAATCTACTGAGAAAATATTTAAATTTTGAAAGATTCAGGTTAAATATCTTAACCATTTCTATTATGTGCATGCATGTGTGTGTGTAGATTTTAATCTCTCGCTGTCACTTTCTTTTAAACTGTGGGCATAGATTAAACCACCACCGATCTAGTTTATTGAGAAGGGAGAACAAAAGAGGGTGTGCACTGTTTATTTAACAAAAGAAAAATCATTACATGGGTGGCCTATGCTTTATGTTTGCCTGCATTTGTGAGTTTGTGGATACCACGTGGTACAAATACTGCTGAGTTCCCTGTTATCATGCAAGCAATTGCTAACTGTAGACCTCTGACTTTGTAATTTGTTCTTTATGGACTAGCCTGCAGCCAATAAGCAAAATCAATAGTCTTTGCAGAAAAGTAAGCAAGTGCCAGTGTGTTATGTGACAGGTGAAGATACATGTGCTTACCAGGGGTCAGGGGGCCACATCAAATTTCTCTCTGACTTCTTTTCAAAAGCTAAATCCATTTAGGGAGCATTCGTCACTGGAAAATGTTGCAGTGGGGAATTAAGCAGGTGCCTGCTCTTCTTTTCTCATTTAACGATGTTTGTTTTCTACAGCCTGTTCAATAATGTCACTGAGAAGAAATTATGTGAGAAGAATGAAGTGCTTATAGTGTATTCATTCATTCATTCATTTCTGTAGTATGGCGCTAGCTGTTGCATTCTCAGTGTTTACTCACACTAATCATGGCGATTGCCCAACTGTTTGTTCTCCTGTCCCTGTGGATTTTACTTGGTGAAACATATTAAAACATAGTTTTAGTATGAACTAAACATAAAAAATTCCTTAGAAGCCTACATTTTGCATATTTGATATGGCAATTCCTATTGGTAGTTTTGGTTATCCATCTATCTGCACAATTTTCTCACCCCATGAACGTATTCACTCCATCTTTGGATTCCAGTGTAGAGCAAAATCTTAGCCTCTAGCTACATTGTTGTGTCCATCCAATTCCTTTGGGAGGATTCTGCTTTCTTGGGGAGGAATATTAGAAATTCTCAAACTCCCTATCAACTCACTGCAAACCTTTTCTATTATAATTGTTGTGCCTTTATCTTCTGTGTTGTGTCAGAAGGTCTGGATTAAATTGACAGTGGAAATTATAGGATGCAAAAAGAACTTCCAGTTTATAGAATCTTAGATTTGACAGGGGATGTTTAAGCTATAGGTCAACCATCTAATTAGCACAGGAATCAAAATGGACGAATGGCTACCCACTTTGTGCACTGTCAAGACAAAGATATTCTTGAGTTTGGTTTGTGTATCTCAGGAAATAGCTAACTAGTCAGCTAGACACATCTATATTGCTCCAGAAATGATTAAGAACCAGTGAGTTAATATCTTCTGCTACTGCTGAACAACATTTTGCAAGCATTCTGTCTGCTATGTGCTACAATAACTATTTACCAAAACCTCCAGGCTCCAGCTATGATGTTACAGATTTAGTTTTGCTACCATGTTGTTCTCCCTTGGGCAACCTACAATCCCCATTTAAACACAGTTTTCATCTCTAAGGGTGGAAACAAAAAGTTATTCACACACTGAGATTGACTATTGGGAACTTCAAAGATTTCACAGTTTGAGCCACATCTGTAGAAGCAAGAAATCTCCGAGAGATTTGATGTCTTTGCTACTGTTCTTAGATTACTCTCTAAAATATCTCTCTGATGAGCTTTACAGCAGCTCTAACCTGGTGCCTTCCAGAGAAGCTGAACTACAACATTAAAACATTCTTTGTCAGGATTTTCCTGCAATGACAATATAGATGTTGGAGTAGGACTGCTTCACTAAAATACTGCAGTCATCCAGATTCCATAGCTGTAGAAAAGACAGGAGCATTTGTTGGACAAGGGCATTTAATAGTTTGGGCAGAGGCCATGCTTTTTTCAAATTGCTTCCCTGGAGTTCCATGGGAGACTAGAAACACTGGGGGGGACAGGGACCCCTTCATCAACTGTAGCCAATTTCTATCACTATAGCTCTGTCCCTTGATCAGAGGTTCCAGGTTGACAACACTTAATCTCTAACAAATGTCTTTCTAGCACTGTAATAGGAAAGGAATCCCAAGTATGTTGCCCTCACTAAGAACTTCCACCACTGCCTAATTTGTACTCTTGTCTGAGAAAATAAGGAAGGAAAATTAAACAGGAACAAAGTTATGCCATTGTAAACCAGTTTCCTTTTCTTAAAGTATTCATATTTAAAGTAACTTATTTTAGAAGTCGTGGCCTTCATGAATAGCATATTTCTTTGAAATTGTTATGATCTAAAGTAAGTGAGTAATGCACATAAAAGTAGACTAGTATATGCACATAAAATAAATCAATGTGGAAGGAGGAGGATTTCGTAGTTAGTGACAAAACAACTTATAGAACATAGAGGGAAGGGAGGTTAAAGGTTTTGTAGTAACTCTTTAAGTCTCTGGATAATATCCACTCAGGTGCTTCTTTAAATGTGAAAAAGTAAAAGAAAACTTAAAAGGGACTTTGTCTGTTGTCCAGAGCTTTTCTTCCTTTATCAGTTGCATTCAGGTCAGGACCCTGGGAGAGCACACAGTTTGCTTTAGGCTATCCTGATGTCAGCTTTTCAAAAAAAAAAGGGGGGCATTTGCAAATAGAGGATTTTCCTTTGCAGAGTAAGAGACATCAAGTCACTGAACAGTTAGGTTTGGTGGCTCAAGAAGAGTAATACAAGCTGCAAAAGAGGCTGATATTGTATATACCTGCATATAAGGTCTGAGGTTTCATTTAAATAAAATATTTTAAATAATTCAGCCTTTTAGCCCCTTTTGCTTTCTGATGAGAAGTAGAAGTCCTGCCAGGCTTATACTTATCTTATATTTATGATGTGCTCCAATGGAAAGGTCTTACATCAGTGTTCTGATTCATAACCATGGGTTGGAATAAGTCTTCCTCACTTCTCTGGCTCTAGGAATGATTGATATATTTTTTCCGGAAACAAAATTATTATGAGCACTATTGTTTCTTCTGAAGACTTTTTAAATGGCAGCTGTTATGGGAATCTAAGTCCTAATGTAGCCAGTGGCCATTTGCACAACTGGATAATGATTGTCATATGTATCACTATATGCTTTAATAATTAATAAACATGTAATAATTTTAAGTCATTTTTCTAATGACATTTTTTGAAATAGGTGGCAGGAGTGGTCAATAGGTGGCAGAAGCAGGCTGGCCATGTCTGGTCTCAGAAATCAAGTTGAGTCAGTCCTGAATAGCTTGAAGGAGGGACGACTACAGAAGACTGGAGGGAAGCAGCTTAGGCAGGGAACTGGGGTAAGGAAATGGCAAACCAGTTCCATTCTGTGGTTGAGATCATGCATGAACATTCTCATGAAGTTATCATGAAGATGTCACAAAGACCAAACTCAACTTGGTCATTTTACTTTATTTGAATTGGTTTAATTATATCTTTACAAATCAAAATCTTCATGCAATAATTAACAATACAA
Source organism: Emydocephalus ijimae (assembly GCA_004319985.1). Classification (NCBI taxonomy): domain Eukaryota; kingdom Metazoa; phylum Chordata; class Lepidosauria; order Squamata; family Elapidae; genus Emydocephalus; species Emydocephalus ijimae. Next base: position 6,103 of record BHEV01040236.1, on the reverse strand, counting down.
AGGATTATCAGTACTATCTAAGATATGTATGTGTTTCTTGTCTGATGCCAAAAATAATCCATTAAAATATATGGAAATCTCAAGAGAAGAAGAATCTCAAGAAGAGAAGAAGCAGGGATGTAAATTAGCACATGCTTAATCGTTCATGGTTATTGCCACCTTGTGCCTCAAAGACAGAACCGAACCAACTCATCCTTAACAAAATCCAAGTGAGGGGCCCCATATTACTGGCGGAGTTGTTTTATTGTTAAAGCAGCTTTCTCCAGCTATTTGCCCGTTGTGTTGAAGTGCAGCTCTAATAATTCTATGCTGGATACTTCATCAAAAAAGAGGAAAGGACAACTCAATCCATCGAAATAGTTTTGCTAATTTTACTTGGACATGATCAGACTAGGAGCTAAAACTTTACGGAAAAAGAAATACATTGACAAGGGTTTTCTGAAAACTGTCTGCTCCAGACTTGCAAAATGGCAAGCTTACTTTTCTTTTGCAGACAAATCTCTTTCCTCTCTTCACTGCCTTCAAAGTAATATTAGAATTTATGTTTTCTTTCAGTTGAGCTCAACCTTTGAAGCCATTGAATTAATGCACTTAGTCTTTCTGTCAGACTATAGTCTGTTCCTTTACAACTGGATGCTACTCTGGGCCCACGCTCAAGACTGGCCCTGGGATTTCATAGGCTGCTTCTGGGATTTCATAGGCTGCTTCTTTTGAAGCTACACACTACTCTTGTGACTATCCATGCCTGTAGGAGAATTGATGAGAAAATTCTCACCATACATCATGAAGCCTGAACAAAAAGAAACATATGAAATGTAAAACTGACTCTATACAAAGGCCACCAAACTCTACCAAATTCTTAAAATACCTTTTAAACTTAAACTCTGGTTAATGGTTCCTGCTTATGGCAGACTCTGCATGTCTGGACTTCAAAGTCAGTTTTATTCATGATTTGTTCAAAGATTTTGGGCACATTCATTTTTTATGTTTATTCCAAACACTTAGAGCTCCTAATTCAGAGCAACATATATTTCCAAACATCTTTGAGGCCTAACACAAGCCAGCAAATCAAAATTCTTTCAGTGTCCTTATTTCAGCCTTGTAAATTAACTATAAAAGCTTGTAGCCTGCAGGATTCAGATAAGATTTCCAACCCTCCTACTCTCAAATAACCCATGCTGGACTGGTTCTTTTACCAAGCTCAGAATACCTTTTTTTTTTTTTGCACATTTTATTTTTCAGTCAGAGTCAGACTATACATTATGTTTATTACAAAGTACACAACTAACATAGCTCTCTCTGTACAGAGGGCACAGGGAATCTTCTAGTTTGGAGGACTTGAGCATCTATAAATTCCTTTGCTCCCGCTACTGTTATTTCCCTTATTCTGAATGCCTTTTCCTGTTGATGCCAATAGTAGATCTTTTTTCCTTTTTTCATGGCTGAAGAGGAGGATTTTGAAGTAAAGCCCATGTGCATGATGCAGCCAGTTTCAGGACACCATGCAATTCTTGAAGTAATGAGCCATGTGAGCTGTGTTCTACATAACAAGTATAATACATAGCTTAGACCCTCTGTTTGCAGAAAAATATTCCACACATTTATTAAACTGAGCATGTTGTTGTTATCAGAATATATAGCAAAAACTATCTTAATTTAATGTTCTTGAGACTTCACCATTCAGAATAAATGTAGCTTTAAAAACATTCCACAATTTTCAGTAAGAAAAAGATCTCATAAAGACAAGTCAATGGCTTGATCAACTCCTTGGAGAACTTTAAATGAAAGATATACTTGGCAATCTTTTGTCCAATTTCTATACATTCTTACGAAGAATATTCCTTTCATTTTGAAACTCCAAAATTCCTAAACAAAAGGTATCGATGTTACTTAGTTGCTATGCAAATAAATATTCATTACAATGGGTGCATGAATAGCTAATTGAATAGTTTTTGTTAATATTATACTAGATATTCATGGACACGTGCCGTTTTCTATCATGAAAATACTGCCCAAGGCTAGCTTTGGTTTTTTTTTGTCAAGAACAATTTGTGTGCTTTCATTTAAATGAATATAAACTCCTATTCTCATGACAAAATAATTCACCATTAATTTGAATGAAGAATTTCTTTATTTTCTTAGGTATGTTTTATTTAAAAGAAAACTCTCAACGCATTTTGAACTTTCTCTTCATACAATATAACTAATTGTAATATTTGGGTGTGTTATTAATGTCTGTATGTAAGATATACAGAAACACACCTCTTAAATGCTGGACACAGTTCCATTTGTACATAGAACAGATTATATTTTAATATGTCAAAATTGCAAAATAAAAAAAAGTAAGATTGCCTCATGGTGACTAAAACCATTACTCTTCTCTTTGTCATACCACCACTTTTTCTCAAGCTTGGGTTCTTAAAATTATGTTTCTGAAAGACCTCTAATATTTAAAACTACACATTAAAAGAAGGACTAGGGGAGACATGATAGCAGTGTTCCAATATCTCAGGGGCTGCCACAAAGAAGAGGGAGTCAAGCTATTCTCTAAAGCATCTGAGGGCAGGACAAGAAGCAATGGGTGGAAACTAATCAAGGAGAGAAGCAACTTAGAATTAGGAGAAATTTCCTGACAGTTAGAACAATTAATCAGTGGAACAACTTGCCTGCAGAAGTTGTGAATACTCCAATGCTGGAAGTTTTAAAAAAGATGTTGGATAACCATTTGTCTGAAGTGGTGTAGGGTTTGCTGCCTAGGCAGGGGGTTGGACTAGAAGACCTCCAAGGTCCCTTCCAACTATGTTATTCTATTCTAGTCTACATGTTTATTTGAAACATATCCCATTGATTTCAGAGTGATTTAAGCATTCCAAGCTTGTTTATACAATATATATAGGATGAAAGGGGTCTTTTAGTTCATCTAATCCATGGATATCAAACTCAATTGCATCATGTGACATATTGTGATATAACATGACATTTTTTTGCCTTTGCAGAGCTAGGGTGGGTGTGGCCTGCATGTGACACATCCAACTCATGGGCCTCCAGTTCGACAGGCCTGATCTAATCCAACTTGCTTCTCATTGCATGAATCCATTAAACCAATGGCCCATGGGTCATGAATCCCTCAAGATAAGCACCCACCTTTCTCTCCTGTGAAGTGCTGCTAAGAACATGTGTCAAATGAACTAGAAAAAAAACCCCAACCAAAGTACAAAGAGCTTCAAGAATGAATCTGAACCGAATGAGCGACGTTGCTTCCTGCAAAGGTTTCATCATCTTTGCCTGTCCTTTATACCTTATGGGAGGGGCAATCACTTTCCAGCCTATTCCCGAGTCACCCCTTTTGTTTCAGCTGCTCTTGCCTTCTAGCAGCTCTGCACACATGTGCACTGGGAACAGGGTCCCCTGAGTCCTCTGACTCGTTGCTGCCAGACTCTAGAGGCTCCGAGGCAGTACCCCACTCCCAGATGGTCCTGGCCCCATCTTTGCATCAAATGCAGGACCCTTGTCCGAGTCCTCTCCAGACTCCCTGACTGATCCCCGTTCTTCCCCAGTGTCCGATTCTGCTGCCGTCTTCACAGGCTGCCGGCGAACCACAACAATCTCACACATAGATGAAGAAGATGAAACATATCCCATTTTGCTTACTTGCATGGCCCGATTTCTAACAGTCCATGGTTTGATAGCAGTCCGTGGACCAGGGGTTGGAAACCCCTGTACTAAACCATAGATGGTTGGTGGCTACCTAATAAGAGGCCATACTCCACTGCCCTGTACTGCTTAATAGTTTTTATCATATTCCATCCGGATCTTGTTTCCTTTAATTTCAAAATGTTGGTCCTTCTCCTGTTCTCAGTTTCAACAGAGAACGAGTCTGCATGTTCTTGAAAGTGGCACCCTTTTGTATATTGGAAACCCATTATCATATCTTTCCTCTTCTTTTGCAAGGTAATATGCTCAGGTCCTTTAACTATTTCTTATGCAGCCTGGTTTATGTATCTTTTACTCTTCTGTTACTTTTCCTCATTCCAGCTTTTTCACATGCTTTTTAAACTATGGTGCCCTTAACTGGCAGATTACTTTAAATAAAGCCTAACCTGCTCAGAATACAATGAAATTATTAGCTCTGCAGATCTAAATACAGTATAATATTTCTGCTAATGGAGACTGCATTGGCTGAATTTTACTAGTGCAGCATGTTCATCGGGTAATTCACAAAATTTCTCTCCCACAGTCTTCAGTCTACACCACATTGTATTCTTTCTCTACTCATCTTTAATGTTTTCCTACTTTGCCTTTAAACTACTGTTTTCCCTTTACATTGTTTCAAGTGCTCCCATTTTGGTTGGAGGATTTTACTTCCTTATATTCTAATTTCAGCAGCAGATCCTTGCCTATCGCTGACTGTACACACAACAAAGAATGCCCCCTCCACTGAATCGTTGTCCTGATATTTAAAATCTTCCAGCGCTTCCCCTTATTAGCACTCTTGAAACAGAACAGTGACTATTACCTTTGCCTAGCTTCTAGAAAAGTGTTGGTTCAAATGCTTACAGAAGAGCAAATGACTGGAGAATGAGATGGTGCACTCTTGCAGTAATTTTTAAAAAGTCCTGGGTGGGAGATAGTTCTGGAAAAAGAGAATATCAGAAAGAGGAAGTGTTTGAAATTGGCAAATTTCTATATGGTAAGAAAAGTTATAGCCATAATAATATTTCTGCACTGTTAATAAAGGCATGTAGGGGAGCTTTTAGAAAGCAACAAGGAGAAAAAGAAGAAATGTTTATTTTAAAGGAGGTTACCATACCTAGATATATGGGCATTTGACACTATAACTTGCAGATATAAATTTAACTTTTTGGTTTGTGTGTGTGTGTGTGCGTGTGTATTTCCTCATTCAATTATATCCAATTATCAAAGCTACTTGAGTAAGTCCCTGCTGTTTTCTTGGCAAGGTTTTCAAAAGTGGTTTGCCTGTGTTGCCTTCTGAAGGCTGTGAGAAATCACAGGGGAACCATCCAATGAAAAGAAGCAGCAATCTTCAATCCAGGAATATTCTACTGGCTGTTGCCAGAATGACAATTCCAGAGAGTCATTTCCTAAAACCAAGCCAGACTCAAGCCAGCATGACCTGGGGATAGAAGGAGTTTAATGATTCATTTATAGGTATGTTCTAAATCTCTGCAGCCCTGTTGCTATGCATTTGATTTTTCTTATTCAGATGCTGGATCTTATGCTTGTCACATCTGAACATCACCTTGGATGAAATGATGTTCAAGCCTTTTCAGGTCATTTTGAATTGTGATTTTTCTCCGCTAAGAAATCAGCTTGGTGTTCATTTGCAAATCTGATATAAAGATTCCTTCCATACCATCCTTTTGTTAACTTATAAAGATGTTGAATAGCATAGAGCTTAGTCAAGAAGAACTGTATTTGACAATTTTCTTTTTTGGGGTATTTTCATTCATAGTGTAGATAGATTTTCATTCATAGTGTAGATAGACAAACTTGGAAAAACACTGGATTCTGCTACTTTCCCAGCCTTACTGGTGTATTAAGAATTAAAAAAAACAGATTCCAGGGAGAAATATACTTAGCAATGGCTTAAACCAGCAAGCCTGTATCTGTCTGAATCCAGTCATGTAACATAAGGTTAGCTTAATTAATTTTCTCAAATCAAGCTCCTTGCTTCTATACTTTCTCCAATCCTACATGATAAAGAAGTAAAACCAAACACATGAGATATAGAAAATTCTCACACAGGAGGATTTGCAAACATGTGAAATAATATGTCTGGCAGGGACTCTTCAGGCAAATGTTATTGCTTAAATGGGTGTAAAATTTGTTTAACTTAAATACAGGGTGTTATGTCCTTACTTGAAATCCCCGCGTTTTGATTGGCTAAAACGCGGGGATTTNAATGAAGTCACCGACTCTGAGCGTCTTTTTGCGGACTTGACACTGGCGACGAGGATGGGATGACAAGCCCAAACCGAAACCCAAGCCCAGCAAGACAGATGCAACTGCTATGGATTGGAGCGACCTCGAACCGATCTTACGGCGCCATTACGCCCCAGAGGTCCCTATCCTGATCAGGCGC